>JAEIFU010000469.1:0-129298 GCA_018904235.1 Lordiphosa stackelbergi
AACAACCCTATTAAAATACTAAACTTTTCTAAAACTTTCATTTAATCTATGTTTGTCTTTTGAGATGATTAGTTAACTGAGATTTAAAATGCATTGCGTTCCCAATAGTCTTAATGTTATATGGCAGGTTATTCCAATAGCGGGCAGATTGAATGAAAAAATGTTTTTCGGAGCTGGCCAATCTTACGCGCTGACTAACTATGTTTTTCGTTCGAGTTGAAACAGCAAGTTGTATATTTTGAAATAAATAGTGAGGCTCTTTTGTCGTTAGAATCTTATGGAATAATAATAATGTGCGAAGTCTGATCCACGACTCTAAGTCAAGGCCAAGAATTTGTTTTGCGAATTGCGAGATATGGTCTCTACTACCAAGATTGAATACATATCTTACGATGGAGTTAAATGCCACTTTAAGCCTTTGCATACTGGTTGCGTCACTACTACCAAATATTTCCACTCCGTAGAATAGAGTCGGGATGAGACATGTTCTAGCAACCAAAAGCCTGAGATGAGGAGGAATGAGTTTTTGAGTAAGCGACAACTGCCTAACCAACCCGAATGTTTTCCCGGACACTTTCGTAATATGGTCGCCCCACGTTAGAGTATTATTAAATTGGATTCCCAGGTTAGTGGTATCCTTAGCATATTCCAGCGGAACATTGTTTATTGTCAGCTTAGGCAGATCACTGACATTAAGAGCCTTCTTGTAGATTACTACACATTTCGACTTTTTGGGATTTAACCCCAAACCATTCGCTTTAGCCCACTCGCTAATTTCCACGAGATCCCTATTACAAATTCTTACACACTCATTCAATTCACGCAACGGTCGACTTACATAAAGTTGTACGTCATCAGCATACAAATGGACATTACAGCCTTTCAGACAATCAGGAAGGTCGTTGATATACACAGAGAAGAGTAAAGGCCCAAGGACAGAACCTTGAGGGACACCACGAGTTAGACTTAAGAAACCTGACATACAAGACCCCGATACCACTGCTTGGTTTCTATCACACAAATAGGACTTTATAAGACGCGTTGCAGTTGAGGAAAAATTGTACAGATTTTTAAGCTTGGTACTTAAGATATTGTGGTCAACTGTATCAAATGCCTTGCTGAAATCTAGCAAGGCTAATAATGTAACATTGTTAATGTCCGTCTTCTTACGTATATCTTCTACAATCTTTAAAATAGCTGTCGTGCAGCTTCTGAATTTTTGATAACCAGATTGTAGTTGGCTTAACAAAGAATTGGATGAGAGAAATGTCTGAATCTGTTTGGCCATTAGTTGTTCAAATACTTTTGCCAAGAAAGGGAGAATGGAGATTGGTCTGAACTCGCTTATATCTTTTGGTATGGGTATAATTTTAGCAAATTTCCAACAGTCAGGAAATACAGAGGTTGTGAATATCGTATTAAATATATAGGTGATATGATTAAGAAGCATAGGAAGTAATATTTTCAAGAATTTGGGATTAACTTTGTCTAAGCCTTCCGCATTTGATTTCACTTTTAGGACACATTCCAGAACGTCACATGAATTTACACACTCGAAACTAAAACTACTATCACATAAGGGTAAAGCATTCAGGTACAAGTTTTGGGTCGCTGCAGGTACGTTCAAATTTGCAAATTTTGTATTGAGTTCCTCTACATCCAAGTCTGATTTTGATTGAGGCTTTGTCTTCCCTACACCTAAGTCTTTTAATTCTTTCCACGTCTGATTTGGAGTTCTTGCGTTACTAAATTTAGTCTTTATATAGTCAGATTTGGCAGAGGATATCGCTTTTGTGACTTTTACTCGTAAAGACTTAAACTCTCGAAGTAGATTATCCGTTTTGTAGCGTTTCCATCTTTTATACGCAGTGTCTCGCAACTTGATTTGATTCTTGATCTCAGGACTGAACCACTTATTTTGTGTTGGCTTAATAATTTTAGTTTTGAGTGGAACGCATTTATCGAACAGAAGCTCAATGTTTGTATTTAGTATATCCATTTGTTCATTAGCGGTTGTAAAGTTATATATATTTGTCCAGTCACAATTGTTAAATTCAACCAGTAAGTTTTCGTAGTCAATTGAATTAAAGTCTCTAAACCTAATTAAAATGTCAGCATAATCTAGTGGAAATTCATACGTCAAGTAAATCAAATCGTGTTTGGAAAAAGCCGGTACTGGGACCTGGTCGTATAATAGAATTTTGATCGGATCGCTTACAAAAAATACGTCTAGTAAAGTGCTACTTGAGTTTGTGAAGTGGGTAGGTTCTGAGTCATTGGCGATATATAATCCTATGGTTTTAAACTCGTTTAAAATATGCTTCTCACGAAGCATATTGCTATTGAGGTCACCGGTTATTATTACATTCGAATAATTTAAGGAAAGTTCAGATATTTCATTAATAATACCAGCAAATTCGATAGTATGTGAAGGTCTGTATATGCAGCCAATTAGTGTTCGACGATCTAATTTTTTGTTCATGAGTTCAATAAAAATGTATTCAATTAAACTGTCCGTAGGGTTTGTTCTTAAAAGCTTGCAGCTTAGTTTTTTGTTAACATAAATAGCCACCCCTCCGGCGTGCCCCACTCTGTCAGATCTATACATAAAATATCCATCACACTCGAATAAAACATCACAGGACCCACGAACAAACCAAGTCTCGGAAACACAAATAACATCTACATTTGAATTTACAAAAAGGTGCCTAAACTCATCCATCTTCCTCCCTAAGCTTTGTGCATTTATATGTGTAACTTTTAAACCTACTTTTGCTTGCTCAAAATTTTTATCAATCTGCTAGCCATGGAATTATCCGTACCCAACTGTGATAACACTAGACAAATATACTATGGGAAACGCACGCAAAACAAATATAAGACAGACACAAGACAAACTTGCAGTAACTTTAATTAAACTTAACTTAAAAGCAAAGAGAGCACAATAATCAATTGTACTACTTCTCAGTGGGCTGGTTGGGAAGGGAAGAAGCTTCAGATTGTTGCAGTCCAGAGAGGGGGGCGGGAGCACTGCAGGTCCATTGTGACTAGCAAGATCCGAAAGCTCTTCCAAGCTCCCAATGCAGTGAACCTCTTCTCTCCCATTACGCCTAACATGAACTGTCCCACGGCGAGAGAAAACTGCGGACAATATCTTCTGCTTCTTCAGGTGCATTGCCTCTTTAAAAATTAGAAAGCTCTCTCGGGAAAGCTGTTCATTGACATAAACTGCAGCCGGCGAGTCAAAGCCTAGCAGCTTCAAGCTTAGTGTTTCTTTGGTGACTCGTCGGTACGCAGCAAGGGCACGCATTAAATTGATTTTGTCCCACGTGCTTTCCAATTTAATTAAAATGGCAGGGTCTGGAATACCTGCTTGTGTTCTCCGTACTCTGAAGATCTCCCGTACTCTAGGAGCAGGTGTGAGTTCCACAGAAAAACACAGTCTATTAAAAAGTGTCTTTAGCTGTTCTCCCTTTACATATGGAACACCGTGCATGCGAACGTCACATGCGTTTGCTTCATTCCGCTGCGTCGCCAGCCGTGTTTTGATCCCACCAACCTGATCTTTCAACGAACGCAGCTCTTCAACCTCCCGTTCAAGATGAATCACACGGTCCACCAACTGCTTCATGTCGCCTGCCATCCCTTCGATACGGCTTTCCAGCGCTTCGAGCATGCGATTTTCCGACCGGCTAATGGTGTCTCTGATGAGCTCTGCTTGCTCCTCAAAACGACTGTTGATCATCTGGAGGAGCATTGGTGTCAGAGAGTCTCCTGCAACGTCAGATGTACGACCACGCTTGAGGTCAGTTCCAGTGTTTTGGCGCTTAGCTCCGGGCAATGCTGCGTTCTTTGGTAGAACCATATTGAGCGTGAGTGGGTTTTTTTGATTTAAGTTTGTATTGAGTGGTTTATTTCGTATGTATGTTTGTGTTGAGTGGATTTTTTGTTTTTGTTTCTGCTTATTTGTGTCGGTTGAGTGTGTTTTATGATGTGTTGGTGAGAGTGTATGTGAGTTTTAAGTTGAGCCCGCCAACTAAAACAATGAACAAAGCAGCTGATATTCTGCGAATCGCACTTTATATTCACAATTGGTTCGTAGCTTCACTTTTATGCAAACTGATTGTCAATTATTATTGATCTTTGTGGATATATTTGAGGTGAAATTCAGCTTAATCAATTAATTTACGGAGCTTAGATTTTTGTGCGTCTTCTTCGCGTTAGAGATGGAACTCCTTTTCCTTTCGATCAATTCAGCGATTTTATTGCAATTTTCGACGACAGGCCTTCCGGACCGTGGCGCATCTTCGATCACCTCTGCACCAGAACGAAAACGTTGAAATTATGGAAATGGAAACTGTATCGGGTCCATAAACTGCACAAATTTTATTGGCAGCATGAGATGCATTTTTGCCTTTATCGTAGTAGTACTGTAAAATATGCCGTATTTTCTCTTTATTTTGCTCCATGTTTGCGACGCCATAACTCACGAACGACTAAAAACAAACAACAATAAATCAAACACGTGTTAGCGCGTGAAAAGAGCTTTCAAAAAGCTCTAGCGTGAACCGATGCAACGAATACAACTAGAACTACGCGCTTGCAAAGACAAGCTTGCGGAAATACCGCAAGACTTTTTTATATATAAATATACAGTTCCGGTTTTCACTTTCGACAAAAATTGTCGAATTTGAATTTGTTAAATGTGCTGTTTTATCAAATTGATGGGGTTAATAAGATTAAAACGATTTAATTTGAATACGTCGAGTAAAGAGTAAGTAGAAACTTAAGGTTTGACACGAACTTCCGAGAATGTTTAATAGAAAAGAGAGCATGTAAAAAATTCGCTTTAGTGAAAACCGAAACATGGCAGAAAGTTGTTGCAGCATTGATCAAAATAATTTTACGCATAACCTTATGTAAAATAAATATAATCAAAAAATATTTAAGACATGAATGATGCTGAGTGCATATTTTAATTTCAGGAATGCATGTACTATTTTATATCCATGTTGCATCTAGCTAAAATTGATAAGAATGTTTTTACGATTTCCGCACGCCATTTTTTCAAGTTGGACTTAAACAAAACTTTTTGTCCAAACATCTTTGAGTCCGAAAAAAGTTTATCTATATCTTCCACGTCGTCAATTTTATTTAATGCTACAGTAACACCGCAGTCCTGCAAATACTCGGTCGCTTCTTTGGAAAGCCCCCACTCTTCCAACAAATCATGAACGCTTTCTAGCGATTTCATCTTGAATGCGCAATTAATAATTAACCTTTGAAAAAGAAAGACAGAGAGACTTACAGACAAACAGAAATTACATAAATTTGCGCAAATACAATATATGCACTTTTTGTACCTTCGGTACAGAATATAAACAGACATGCCCAAATTTTAATAAACAGAACGCAATGGGCATTTCGGCTAACTTTGTGATTCTGATACTTTCCACTGCATGCCACAGAGACAGTGACACAAATACAAACGAAGAAGTCTGCACGATATCCCAGTGGGACTTGTCTGCATGCTAGAAGCACATCTGGCATACAACTTTTGCCACTGAGAAGCAGTTGCAAAAACCTGCAATCTTCCATTCGCTTTTGTACAGGGGCGGAACGCAGCAGGAACTGTTCTAATAGAACGGCCTTTTGCATGGGTTGTTGTTGTAGGTTCAACTTCGTAAAAACGCTCTGCTTTCCCTTCCAACTTCAGTTTCCATTTGCACGCTGTCAGATGGCGTTCTCTTGGCAGTGGTATTTGCACGCATGCTGCCATGGTTTCCAAAAAGAACGCATTTAGAACGTGTGCTACTAGAACGCAAACCAAACTTGTTTTTGAGTGAAGAAAAAATCGCAAAAAAGAAGGACAAATCTTCGCAAACCAACTTGTTTTTTGAGTGAAGGAAATACGGCAAAAGTATTAAAGTGCAAACCTTTCCATGCAACTTGTTTTTTTGGGAAGGAAAGAAATCCGGCAAGTAAAGAAGTGCAAACCTCGCAAACCAACGTTTTGGGAAGGAAAATCCGGCAAGAAAGAAGGCAAACCCGCAAACCAAGTTTTTTGAGTAAAAAGAAGAATCCGGCAAGTAAAGAAGTGCAAGAAGAGAACAAACCTCGCAAACCAAACTGTTTTTTTGGGAAAGGGAGAAATCAGCAAAAGAAAGAAGGACAAATCTTCGCAAACCAAACCGTTTTTGAAGGAAAGAAAAATCGGCAGGAAGGACAAGGGGAATTGAACAGAGCTGGGTATCTTCGGCTAACGAGACCGCCGACACCCAAGCAACCACAACAACAGCACCTCGTCGTCCTAGTGAGCAGCGCTCTTCCACACGAAAGGACAGTCCGTAGATTAGTGTATTAGTTTAGAAACGTTTGTCTGCCTATAATAATTTCTAATTCTAATTTCTAATTAAACGTAAACGCGAACGTAGCGAAGGAATCTAAAAAAGAAAAGAAAAGAAAAAAGGGGGAAAGGAGAGTCGCGACCTAATTCTTGAGTTTCAAATTAGTTGTGTTAAAATTTTTTTGGTTGTTGTGGTCCGATATTTGTCGAGTAAAGTCATCGAATTGACTTTGCCAAGTTTTTTGATTTACTTTGTATTTTTTTTTTTTGTACGTGCATATCTATGTATATATATCCTTTTGATTAAAAATAATAAATTTTGTGTTACCCCCTTCTTCGTCCCCCTCCGTAATATGAAAGCGCTTTCATCGAGGCATTTTAAAGGGTAAGTGACCGGCTAGTCCGGAGTTTTATTATTTTTATTTTTTTTTTATTTTTTTTTTTTTTGGAAAACAAAATTTTTTTTTCCCAAAAATGATTATGGTAATTTGTTGTTTGTCTAACTCCCTTCCTTCCCCACGTAATTCAATTTCTATTTGTTACTATATCCTAATTGTCCTTGGTTATATATCTAATTGTATCTTTACATTCCTTAAACCCTCCTTTTTTTTTTTTTTTTTTTTTTTTTGTTTTTTGTTCTTTATTTTTTTTTTTAACAAAATCTTATTTTCCGAAATTGTTTGTATTAAATTTTCGCACAAACCCCCCTGTTTTTTTTTTAAGTAATTGTCTACAATATGTAATTAGATTCCTTTTTGTCCTAGATAATATGTATAGTTAAGATATTCCTCAACATTTCGAACCTTCTTCCTTGTTTCTTTTTTGTTTATTAATATAGTCCGTCTGTTTATTTGTAAGTTCATACTTCATGAACCAGCAGAGCGTGGCCTCCTTTGGGGCACACGTAAGTCACATCTCGGGTTGTGGCGCGCATTCGGCTTCCCTTCTGGAACCGATGTAATTCTGTATCCTTTTAAAATGTTCGCTATTAAACTAAAAATTTGGATTGTGAGAAAAAAATAATGCATGTGTGTTTAATGACGTGAGGGAGGTGTTGGAATGAGGAAAGGGGGGGTAAGTATGACCAGGGCAGGACGTAAGGAATCAACGGACTGACTGATAATCGAATAGGGGATCACGCCGCCGGCCCTGGTGTGATCCAATGGCTATGCGAAGGCATAGAAGGGGTGGGAATAGGCCACATCTGCCGATCCTTTTTGGATCAACCTATTAGCTTGGTTGTGGCAGATAGGACGGATTGACGGACTATCGACATTTTTGTTTCCTTTTTTTACGGCACGAAATTTATTGATATGCTCCTCCGGGAGACCGAACACCCAAGTACCCCTCCCACATACGGCGAGCTCAGGCCGGGCTACCACCGTGTCGGAAAGTGGGTGAGGTAGGTCTCCCAGGTCCGTAGGACCAAGGGAAGGACATAACAATTGGCGCCCAACGGAATTGGCTAGCAACTAACCATTTGTTAAAAACAGTGTGGAATTTAGACTATCGGATGAGAACCGAGGTATTCAACATGGTATGGGCATGGGTCACCTCACACCTGGCTCCCAATGTCTTGACATATTATACCTAGTTTTGGCAGTTCCCAAAATTACAAATGAATTGTTGATTTACAGTTCCTTCCAGTTGTCGACAAAGGTGGTTTCCTTTCAGCGCTATACATGATGTACGTATCAGGCTCGGACTTGATAAGTTGGTGGGAAGTGCAGTAATGAGTAATCTTACCTTTGTTGACCAACCCGTGCAGACCGACTTTTGATTTTTGTAACGTAAATTTTAATTTTATTTGGAAAACCCTTTTTGGCCGACGCCGCCGCCGGCTAGGTAAATGCCAGGCTGAGCTGAGAGGTTCGAGTCCAAAGGGGGGGTAGGAACAGTAGAGACTTGTCAGCGCAACAAATTGGCACCGAACAAGAGTTGGACAGCGGCAAGCGCTACAAAAGTTTCATAAACAGGGGGGAGGGGGGAAGGACAGGTGGGCCTGATGAGGTCGATTGCCGCCGCCGAGCTAGGTACATGCCAGGCTCGAGCTGAGAGGTTCTCTTCGTCAGGCTCCAAAAACGACAAAGGGGGTGGACCGGAAGACGACTTAGGCCGACGCCGCCGCCAGCTAGGTATATGCCAGGCTGAGCTGAGAGGTTCGAGCCCTAAGAAGCTTCAAGACAGGAGGGGTGGGGAATTTGGACAGTAAGGCCGTCAAGCGGAACTCTCGTCCGAGAGAAGGGATAATAGAAAAATCATACTATAATAAAAAGAAAAATAAATAAATAAGAATAATTAACAACGGAGGGTTCCCTTGGTGGCTCAAGTTAGGGTATCTGCTGTGGACCTCAATGAAACAAGCGACTCCGGTGGAGCCCTGAGGCGTTGATGTTCCAGCAGGTAAGTGTTTTTTTTGGGGCGTAAAATTGGACAGAACCCTGGGAGTCTGCCTTACTCTTTTCCCAAACCAACACCTCAACACCATCCCAATTATATTCTCCTATATTCTTTTCGTTTTTTTTTACTCGTATAGCTTATACTGATTAGTGCATAATTACATACTAATATACATTGCTTATAATCCAAAAACACCTTATATACATTCCTGACAAAAAATTTTCCGATTCCGAGGAGTTCCCCATATACTTTTAAAGGTTTTTGTTTCACAAGAATTTTCTTGATTCCGAGAAGTTTCCCAAATCTTTTTTTGATCGGATATGCACTCTTGTCTTTTATATTTTCTGTGTTTTTCGGTAAACCAGCAACCATTACTCTCGCATTAACCCATTACTCTCCCCAACTCCATCATTTCTTCAATTCTTTTCATACCTTTTTTGTTGTGAATGACTTACACTTATTTTTTTTGAGTAACCATCGCCCCAACTCCACCATTTCTTTATTTGAATTTTATTTGTAAATTGATTTTTTTTGTCACTTCTTGAAGTCTGTTTAAACCTACATCCCAACTCTATCCTTTTTTTATATAATTTTTTTCAGGCTATGCGAACTAACTCCATACCTGGGCTAGGACAGATTAAGGTTACATTTTTTATGGTGTCTAAAACACTGTGACATGGAAGCGATTGGTGTTACGATCTCGGCAGATATTCGTCCTATATTTGTTGTCTCGGAGAAAATTTGCTTCGCTCGACCCCGGTCCCGACATTATATTTTTTCGTTTTTGTTTTGATTGACCTCCGAACAGAATCGGGTGTGTTTGACACTACTCTGTGCGTCTTGTCTTTGGGATGTTCCTGGTGCATCGCTGGAGTCATTTAGACTTCCATATAGACCCCTGGTTTTACAATCCTGGTCTCTCGATATTTTTTGTCGATTCCTTTCTTTTTTGTACGTCAAGGCACTTCCGAGTTCAAAATAAATGTTTGATTATAAACAGTTAATTCCCGAATATTCCCGAATTTTCTCTGGTTTCGAAGCGGCGACAGATCTGAATATTCGACAATTTTCCTCGACATTTAGCCCTCTAACCTAAAGAAATTTCAACAGTTAAGTGAGAGCTTGACCCAGAACAAAGGGGCTAATGTCTGGAATACGTTGCTTGGTACAAGGAAAGGATACCTTTTTTTTGGTTTGTTTTCATTTTCCATAATATTCCTTCCGAAAGTGCTTGGGTGTCAATCGCCCTGGCTGCCCGTCTTAAGCCCGTTTGGACACTCAATCAGATGGCCGGATTTTTTTTGACCACCCGTTTCTAATTTTGAATGTTGAATCGAGGAGGAGCAAGTCCGTACCCGAACAGTAGCATCTTTTCAAAAAATTTTTTTGTTTTGAGTATCATGGATTTCTTGGTCCCTTAGACCGAACTGGGATACCTATACTATCATACACAAATCCGTCGATAGTATTTTTTTGAGTTTGATTAAGTGCTTTGGCTTTATAAGTTTAAGTAGCCCTCCATAATTTCTTTTGTACCTGAAGTACTGTTGGCCGGCGGTAATCACTTTGCTGGAGTACACAATTTCTTGTTAAGCAGCTCATGATGACCAACTTAAGAATTTTGCATTGACATTTTGCCATCGTTGTTGTTTACTTAACGAGCTGTATATATTCGGTAGGCATTAAGTTAAACTTCCAGGGATGAGATAGGGGGTTTCCCTGAAGTTTTATGTGCATTCCTGATCACCTTTGTTCAATAACACTGGTTTGGAGTACAATTCCGTACCTAAGTCAGCTCGAGATACGGTATAATAGCACAGAATGTTCAAAGAGGTCGTGTCGAGGGAACACCTTGCTCTTTCTCAAACCGACGCGTAAAAAGGTTGTCCTACTGGTGACGGCAAGTAGTTTGCCCCGCAAACCGTTGTACGGTCAGAGTAGGGCAGAATTTGTTACATTCGTGCAACTCTTTAAACCTCATGTAAGCAAAGGGACCTCGCCACGTAATCAAAGGTAAGGTCCCGTGGTCATCACAGCAGAACCTGGCAGCAAAAAGTTTTGGTTCGTTTTATTATTTTTTTTTTATCCATTTTTTTTGGGCAATATATTGACGACCTTCGAAAGGCTAATACCTACGCGTGTGGGGAACAAGCCCGGCTAGATAAGTGATAAAGCATGAGTCACTCATTCTCAGGGTTATGGGTCGAGGCCACACGTTCGGCATAATTCCACCTGAAAGTAACAAGCCCGGCCAGCTCAGTCGATAAAACATGAGACATCCAATTCTCAGGGTTATGGGTCGAGGCCACACGTTCGGCATAATTCCACCTGAAAGTAACAAGCCCGGCTAGCTCAGTCGATAAAACATGAGACATCTCATTCTCAGGGTTATGGGTCGAGGCCACACGTGCGGCATAATCTCACCCGTAAGTAATAAGCCCGGCTAGAGAAGTCAATGGAGCATGAGACCTCTTATTCTCAGAGTCATGGGTCGAGGTCACACGTTTGGCTAAGGCACATCAGACTGATGTAAAAAATTTTTTGGAGTGTTACAGGGCATGTGCTTCCTTTTCATTCGTTCCGTTAACGCATCGACGACTTCGATGGTTATGTATGCACATTTTTAGGGAATAAAAAAAAAAAAAAAAAAAGGGTATCCGATGGTCGACCCTTCGTAAAATATACAGGTCCATACCCTTTGGCAGGTAACCTGTGCCTATGTTTTCAAAATATGGGAATCAAGGCCACCGGTTGGACTGACTTATCGCGGGAAGAGTTCCGAAACAATTCCCACAATTTCTGATAACGTCAGCGAAAATTGGACGGGGTGTCTCAGGTAACCTGAGACTTGTCGGTAGCGTGAAATGTCAAGTGCAAATCCGTGCTGACGCGGGCAGCGACCGCGATCCGTTAGGGTGAAGAGAGCAACTCCCCCTTGTGGAGAGTTAGTCGTTTGCCGGCAATTTTGTAAATCGGTCGAACCAAAAGGGGGATCCCTTTTGGGACGCCGCCGCCGGCGTCCCAACCCACGAAATATGAAAGTATATATATGCAGGAGAAATGTGTAAAGAAATTGTGTTTCTAACGAAAATTTAAAACCAGTCAAACATAAAGTGATGTACATGAAGAACATCGGTACATAAAAACACAAAACGAAAAAGCTTTTGGGCAAAGTGGCTCCAAAACTGTAGCGAACGTGATTATAGCAAAGTGCATGCAAAACGAATTTTGGCTGAAATTCATGCCGTAATAATGGACATGAAAGACTTGAAATAATTTAACAATTTAAAATTCCAACAAAACCTATAGCAATCATCTGGAACCCTGGAGCGCTTCATCGGAGTCTAGAGGCATTAGCCCATACTGACGTGATGAACCGAACCTTTTTATGTCTTGTCAAAGGCCGGTGCTCCTTAACACCTGTTCACTTGGGAGCTTATTCGAAGGTCATAGATGGTTTTGATTGTCACTCAGGATGTACAATTTGGTATAGTTGCGTTGCAGCCGTATCAAAGCGTTCATTACAGAATTGAACAGAGCTGGGTATCTTCGGCTAACGAGACCGCCGACACCCAAGCAACCACAACAACAGCACCTCGTCGTCCCTAGTGAGCAGCGCTCTTCCACACGAAAGAGGACAGTCCGTAGATTAGTGTATTAGTTTAGAAACGTTTGTCTGCCTATAATAATTTCTAATTCTAATTTCTAATTAAACGTAAACGCGAACGTAGCGAAGGAATCTAAAAAGAAAAGAAAAGAAAAAAAGAAAAGGGGGAAAGGATAGTCCGTACCTAATTCTTGAGTTTCAAATTAGTTGTGTTAAAATTTTTTTTGGTTGTTGTGGTCCGATATTTGTCGAGTAAAGTCATCGAATTGACTTTGCCAAGTTTTTTTGATTTACTTTGTATTTTTTTTTTTTAGTACGTGCATATCTATGTATATATATCCTTTTGATTAAAAATAATAAATTTTGTGTTACCCCTTCTTCGTTCCCCTCCGTAATATGAAAGCGCTTTCATCGAGGGATTTTAAAGGGTAAGTGACCGGCTAGTCCGGAGTTTTATTATTTTTATTTTTTTTTTTTTTTTTTTTTTTGGAAAACAAAATTTTTTTTTCCCAAAAATGATTATGGTAATTTGTTGTTTGTCTAACTCCTTCCTTCCCACGTAATTCAATTTCTATTTGTTACTATATCCTAATTGTCCTTGGTAACATACCTAACTAATGTATACCTCTACATTCCGAAACCCCTCCTTTTTTTTTTTTTTTTTTTTTTTGTTTATTGATATATGGTCAGGATTCTTTTATTTTTATAAATTTTTTTAACCAAATCTTATTTTCCGAAATTGTTTGTATTAAATTTTCGCACAAACCCCCCTTTTTTTTTTTAAGTAATTGTCTACAATATGTAATTGGATTCCATTTTGTCCTAGATAATATGTATAGTTAAGATATTCCTCAACATTTCGAACCTTCTTCCTTGTTTCTTTTTTGTTTATTAATATAGTCCGTCTGTTTATTTGTAAGTTCATACTTCATGAACCAGCAGAGCGTGGCCTCCTTTGGGGCACACGTAAGTCACAACTCGGGTTGTGGCGCGCATTCGGCTTCCCTTCTGGAACCGATGTAACTCTGTATCCTTTTAAAATGTTCGCTATTAAACTAAAAATTTGGATTGTGAGAAAAAATAAAGCATGTGTGCTTAATGACGTGAGGGAGGTGTTGGAATGAGGAAAGGGGGGGGTAAGTATGACCAGGGCAGGACGTAAGGAATTAACGGACTGACTGATAATCGATTAGGGGATCACGCCGCCGGCCCTGGTGTGATCCAATGGCTATGCGAAGGCATAGAAGGGGTGGGAATAGGCCACATCTGCCGATCCTTTTTGGATCAACCTATTAGCTTGGTTGTGGCAGATAGGACGGATTGACGGACTATCGACATTTTTGTTTCCTTTTTTTTCACGGCACGAAATTTATTGATATGCTCCTCCGGGAGACCGAACACCCAAGTACCCCTCCCACATACGGCGAGCTCAGGCCGGGCTACCACCGTGTCGGAAAGTGGGTGAGGTAGGTCTCCCAGGTCCGTAGGACCAAGGGAAGGACATAACAAAATATTTCAAAGCATTTAAAAATTGCTTTTCTTTTATACAAAGAGTACCCTACACAATTGAGAAAAAAATCAATCTAAAAAATATTGTCAGAATTCGACTAAGACCAGAAAATCTCGACATTAAGATGCAACAATCTCATTTTTAAGTATGAAAAGAAAAACAAAAAAATTATATTAAGCTGTTATTATTTTTATGTTTTTTCGTTTTTTTGTGTTGCGTTTGATTTAGTTATTAACAATTTTTTCTTTTCTAAAAAACTCATATTAACTGTTAATTATTAATCTACCTGTACTGGGACTTGAATTGAGTACCTCGGGGTGATTTACCACACTGCGTCGCCTCTCAGCCCTATCGGCTGTTGAGCCTCATTTGTAGCGCGTCACTAGTCGTAGTATAAGAACTCAGCACGACAATGCAAGCTGAGTTCCAGCTGAGTTCTTATACTGCAACAGGTTGCGCAAAAAAATTTCCTTCGACAGCCGAGTCGGTAAGGAGGATGCCAAAAGCTTTATTGGAACGAGAAGGTTGTGGTTCGAGTCCCAGGAGAGCCGAGTTGTTTTTTATTTTTTTATATATTTTTTTAACCAAATAAATCTATTTATATATATCATAAAGTTTTTTAACTAAAGCTTTACATAAAACTGTAGGGCGGTTGATAAATTGCGAGATGATAAATCTTGATTATAAGATTTTCAATCTCATTTCAAGGTTTTTCAATCTTGTTATTACAAAATTGAAAGATTCTCGAAAACAGATTTTCAATCTAGATTTTAGATTGAATTTTTTTTCTCAGTGTATGAACCTACATAAAACGAGAGCGTAAGTTAAAGTCGGCTCTAACCGACTTCAATATACCCGTTACTCATGAAAAAATATGTTCAACAGTGTTCCTGCGTTCCTTAGTGTGAAATCGATTCATTTTGCTAATTACTAACTATCTCTAGAAGGTATGAATCGTCTATCTTTAAAACTGTAGGAGATAACCCGCTTTTTCCAAATTGCGGGGGCGGGAGGGGGCGTGGCCAAAATTTGAAACAAACTTGATCTGCGTGCAGATAAAAGAAGCATTTGTCCCATACATGTCAAACCTCTATCTCTTACCATCTCTGCGATCTAGGTGTTCATACAGACAGACAGACGGACGGACGGACGGACAGACGGACAAGTCTATATTGACTCAGCTGTTGATGCTGATCAAGAATATATATACTATATACAATATAGGTCGGAAATGATTCCTTCTGCCTGTTCCATACATTTGCACGACTTTAGTATACCCTTTTTACTCTACGAGTAACGGGTATAAAAATGCATATTCATAGATTGTCTGCTGCGACCAATTCTTTGTTGTTGTTGCTGTCGCTGCATCCGGGTTCTTCATCTTTCTTTGCTCTCTTCGCAACAGTTGCAGCCTTATATATTTTGTTTTTCATTTTTTGGAAAGCGAGCCGGACATCTTTTACGTAGTCCTCAAAAATATACCTTCCCGTTTTTGCGATTCTGCGAAAAATAAAGTATAAAATTTAATTACATAAACATATTGCTTTTTCGACATGGGAAGATAAACACATTGGCAACACTGGTACCGAACTTGTTAATATACGATGTGTTACACTTACCATACAAGGCTTTGTTCGGGCTCACAAATGAGCTTAAGCCCTTTTTAGAGGATGAACCAGAATAGTTCATGTCCATAAAGACTGCTGGAGCCAAAACTCTGCTAAGATTTTTAACTATTCCTTGTGGCGCCAATATCGATAGTAGCAAGTCAATCTAAAGAACATTTATTAAAGCACTTTTTAGTTTGCCATACAATTATTTTGTTTACTTACATATTTGTCCTGATTTCCCTGGATCTTAACCTCTAGGTCTTCAAGCGCCTTCAAGGATTTGATGGGAAAATCGGGAAGTGGTGCGGTCTGACGGGCATTGTCCCTCATCTTTTTGACGTGCGCTAGAATTTGGCAGTTTGTGTCCAGGACCCTCTCTAATTTGGCACTCATATCCGCAACCTTCCTCTCCAGCTCTGCCAATCGTTGCTCCACATCGCTACCAAACGCCACTTCAAATCCGCGATCCATTATACTCAAAAAAAAAGAGGTCAAACAGTTAAGTTTCTATTGAAATCGTATATTATTGATATGAGAGCACAGACAAAGTACAAACACAGATTACTTTTTCCCCAGTTTTGAAATCACATGAATATTTCAATAAGTTTATACTGCTACCAAGGAATATAAAATATTAATACAATAATATAATAAAATTGTATATATATTTCAGGAAGCACTTACCTGAAGTGGAGTATTTATTGGTAGAAAATGTGGACTTTCAGACGTTGACGTTGAAATGATGGACATACGTTCAAGTGGCCCTAGCGAAACCAAGCAGTAGCTTGTTCGTTTATATTAGTTTATGGAGTGTATTAGAGGTACCAGTATTACTTTATTTGATTCATATGGAAGGTAAACATATTTAAAAGAAACATCAGTTACGGGATGAGACTCCATATCAGAACTTGTATTGGCATCAGTGAGTAGAACGCCCAAGGACATACTCATCACTGGTAAATCGAAAAAACTGACAGAACTATGAAATCTATGTCCATTAGTATAACAAACATTATTCCTTCGAGAAAAACTTAATATTTTAAAAGGGAATCCTGATTTTAAGCAACAAATATTGTCCGGCATTTTTATACACTTGAAAAGTGTATTATAATTTTGCCCAGAAGTTTGCAACGCATAGAAGGAATCATCTCCGACCACATAAAGTATATATATTCTTGATCAGCATGACGAGCTGAGTCGATTAAGCTTTGTCCGTCCGTCTGTCTGTTTCAACGCGAACTAGTCCCTCAGTTTTGGAGCTATCGAGCTGAAACTTTGCACAGAGTCTTCTTTTTACTGCACGCTGATAATATGTCGGAACCGACCGGATCGGATTTTTTCGCCAATCATTTCTTGATCATCTCTTTGAATATTTTCGGAAAATTTATTGAACACGTGCTCTAAAATTTTGTTTGGTTTTTTTATACTACGTTTAACGTTTTGTAAAAAGTTTTCATGTTTATAAGCAGTAAACGAATTTATATGGCCAAGTTCTCTTACACAATCAACTAAATGAAGCATATTATGAACATTATATGTCAAACAGTGGGCTGGGTACACGTTGGTGAATTGATCCACAAAATGATTTATCAATTGGCCAACCACATTAAGGTGCTGAAGGAATTTTGGTGATAGCAATAGTCTATACGCACACATTAACAAAAGGAAATGATAATAGCAATCATCGGAAACAATGCCTTTTAATACCACTTGACCTAAATATATCAAGAATTGGCGGTGCTCTACTGCTTTCCAGCGTGGTAGTTCGATTAAACCTCTTGGTTTTCTTGCAAACTCAACAGGAAGAAATGGCTTTAAAGAAAGGATTTTCTCAGATATCTTGTCAATTTCCTCGTTTTTATACCCTGTACCCATTAAAAATGGATAAAAGGGGATCATGAAGTTGTGCAAATGTATGTAACAGGGAGAAGGAAATATTTTCGACCCTATAAAGTATATATATTCTTGATCAGCATCAACAGCCGAGTCGATTTAGGCATGTCCGTCTGTCCGTCCGTCCGTCTGCCCGTCCGTCCGTCTGTCCGTCTGTCTGTATGAACGCGTCGATCTCAGAGATGGTAAAAGATAGAGGTTTGACATGTATGGGACAAATGCTTCTTTTATCTGTACGCAGATCAAGTTTGTTTCAAATTTTGGCCACGCCCCCTCCCGCCCCCGCAATTTGGAAAAAACGTTATATCTCCCACAGTTTTGAAGATAGATTCGTACTTTCTAGAGATAGTTAGTAATTAGCAAAATAAATCGATTTGCCGAAGAAATGATAAAAATCGAATGAACGGTTCAGAAGTTATGAGCAAAAAAGCGAACCAAGCCCCCCGCTACCACCCCACCCACCCTAAAAAATGTTGCATACTTTTCGGATGGTCACCCTAAGGAACGCAGGAGCACTGTTAAACATGTTTTTTCATGAGTAACGGGTTTATCGAAGTCGGTTAGAGCCGACTTTAACTTACGCTCTCGTTGTCAATTGTACAGGGTATATTGAAGTCGGGCTACTCGACTGCAACGGTCTTACTTGTTCAACTTAAAACTGTTGGTCTTTTTCGACACTATTAAGTTTATTAGTTTCCTCCCAACACCCAAGTCAATTAGATGCATTGGGTCAAGGGGAAAAGCTGTTATCATATTTATACTGAGACTTTCTGTTGAAAGAGGGCGACTTTGAAAATATGGTGTGTGATGAGCTGAAAAGATTATATTCCTGAATTCATTGTCTGTTAATTGCCAACAAGAAACTGCACTATAGACTGTTACATTATTCAGTCGTTTGCCAACTTGAATGCGTTTCATACAGCCATTAAAGGAGCTAGTCCCAGGTGTACCACACATAAACGCCCTTGCTGGAGCATCGCAAATAAAAGCCCTTAATTTTAACATTACCGTTTTTGTGCCAACTTTAAATGGCCTTTCAGAAAGTTGTATTAGCTCAGAAACAAAATCATGCATGTATTGGTCCACATTAGCAGGTTTATGACTGCCAAGATATGAACCAATCATGAAAACTTCACTGCTAGGAAAATTTTGAAAGAACCCTAAAATTTGCCACAGAGACGTATTTGATCTTTTGAAAAGCGGTAATCCATCTACATTAACATATAAAATTAGTTCAGAGTCATTTCGCAATTTATGCTCAATTGATAATAAATAATTTTTAATGCCAATATGAGTGTACTGACCCGGAGCTACACTTCGAATTACCGTTTTTAAAGGAACTTCTTTTAAAAGACCCTTAGCGGATCGAGGCACATTTATATTTTCTGAACTTAAAATTTTTAGAAGTTCGTCAAGTTGGTTTCGAGTGACATTGTTATTTCTGTACCAACTAATTAACTTAAGATGTAAGCTAGGTTGGGTTTCAACAATGGCACCAGAATAACGTGGTGAGCTGCTAATATTTTCGTCATTTTCAGAAGCATTTAGACAACTTGGCTCATAATTTTCGTTTTCATCTTCAATCGGACAGACATTTAAAGAGGTTTTAAAATTATCCTTTTCCTTATGAGTCAAACGCCACATATTGGTCCTTGAAAATCCACTCATATTTATTTTTAAATTTTTTTATATGTTGAAATTTAAATTATATTATAGGTTTATTATTTATAATTATTTATTTTTTTGTATTTATGTAAGTCCACCTAATTAACCAAAAATTTACCAAAATACACAAATTAAAACAGCACAGATATTTACAGACATGATAAAGTTAAAACTAATATGGCTTCCTCACCGAAGCACATTTTCAAAAAAGTTATCGTCATCTCTGAAAATGCAGAATCCTGTCCTCATTGTGTTGCTTCTGCATTTGCATTTTAACAATTTACAAAATGGCTGGCAACAAGGTAGCAAATGAAACAAAGATATTCCATTTAAATTTATTGCGCTGCTAGAAACATAAACTCTAATGTTGGTAAGGGTTTAAAACTCATCTATGTCAAATTCTTCTCTGTAAATGCTTGAATTATTTCGGAGGCCAGACTAGAAGGCTTGTGGTCTTTTGAGTCCAATTGCAACTACATTGGAAGTCTCTAGTTTCTGCAATTCATTGTGTTATCATTGATATTATTGGTAAATATTAAAAAGTATAAATTAATCTCAATTTAATTCAATTTAGGCAAATTTCAAATTTCAGCCATTTGGCGCGCGCTTAGTAGTGATGACCACTTCGTTAACTCTAAAAAACTAGCCAAAAAATGATCGATTATCGAGTAGAAACTATTGAAAATCGAATGGCTAACGAGTAATGCGACTACATTTTCTCAAAATGCACTTTTTTGGCATCTCTAGTGCCCATACAAAATTGTATGGGGGAAAATGTACATTTTGCCCAAAATGCAAAAATGCAAAATGCAGTTGTAGTGAGAACAGCACATAAGTCAATTGTACAACATAAATTGTGTTTGCAATTATACTTACAGTTTTATTTGTTTAGTCACTAAAAAAAGGTCCAACTTCTGGATAGAAAACTGCCGGCTGTATAATATAGAAACATCATCCACAATATGCAATTTAACCATAATTAGATTTCAAATCGCTATACATAATTCAACATACTTACGCAAATATAAATAATAAGCACAACTCTCAAAATATTGTTAATAACAATTTAAGTTTTTATTTAGTTTTGAAATCACTTCCGATATCCACAGACGCCAAGTTATTATTGAAAGCAAAAGAACAATAACAGCGATGCCGCGAAAGAAGCAAAGCCATGAAAGAACGGTTTATACTTTTTACTTATTCTATGTTACTTTCATATTTTGTATACCCTTACAGAGGATATATTGAAATTGTTTAGATGTTTGTAACGCATAGAAGGTATTATCTCCGGCCACTAAAGTATATACACTGCCATGCACTTGAATAGGGACAAGTATTTTAGCTCGAATATACAACTATTCGACTGAAACAATCAAATTGAATCAAAAGGCAAATATTTTTAGCATTCAGTACTTCATTTTCTATTGAATTAACAAAAAAATTTTTTTAAATAAACGTAGTCTTCTGTTAAAAAATTTTTTCAACGAGCTCTTCAAAAATTGCATATTTTTATATATATATATTTTATCTGAGTAAAACTCCGCGCAATGAAGTTGATCTTTTGTCAACATATAAACGTTTTAAATAGAAAAAAATACTATGGTGGGCGGTAAAGCACTAACTGATGTCGAAAAAGCC
Organism: Lordiphosa stackelbergi; assembly: GCA_018904235.1. Taxonomy (NCBI): domain Eukaryota; kingdom Metazoa; phylum Arthropoda; class Insecta; order Diptera; family Drosophilidae; genus Lordiphosa; species Lordiphosa stackelbergi. The sequence goes on from JAEIFU010000469.1 coordinate 20,670, forward strand.
CAAAATAATAGCTTTTAAGGAGTGAAATCTTACGTATAGGCAAATTGCTGAAAAAAATTGGAATAAGTTAAAGTGTTGTATGCAATTTTCTTGAAAACCCATCAAATTATGGGAATAACATGAAAGACCGCACCAAAAAACCATTTTCACGTACTGCAGAGCAGCGAATTGTTCAAAAAGCCTTAAATTTACACTGCTCAGCTTCGAAAAATCATTTAAAATTACAATTAAACGCAAGTATCGATACGGTACGGAGAGTTTTCCATAAAGCTGAATATCTAAGAAGATGAAAACTAAAAAAAACCCACCACTTCATACCCAACGTAAAGATCCTCGTCAAGTTTTTCCTCGAAATTATATGACTCGGAAGAACGAATGGCATACCGTGGAGTTTTCAGTTAAGAAACGCTTCAACTTGTATGGAAATGATGGTTATTCCTATTATATTCATGATATTCGATAAGAAGAACACTTTCTGTCCCGTCACCATAGCCGTGAGAAGGGTGTTGTGGCGTACCATCTGATAATATGGGACATGTCAAGCCATATAATTTCGAGCAAAAACTTGACGAGAATCTTTACGTTGGGTATTAAGTGGTGGCTTTTTTTAGTTTTCATCTTCTAAAATATTCAGCATTATGGTTAACTCTCCGATACTTGCGTTTAATTGTAATTTTAAATGATTTTTCGAAGCTGAACAGTGTGAATTTAAGGTTTTTTGAACAATTCGCTGCTCTGCAGTACGTGAAAATGTTTTTTTGGTGCGGCTCCATATTATTTCCTATTTGATGTTTTTAGAAAATTGCTCACAACACTTTAACTTATTCCAATTTTTTGTAGCAATTTGCTTGTACGTAAGAATTCACTCCTTGAAAATCATTATTTTGCTTTTTTCTTAATCAGTTAGTGCTTTACCGCCCACCACAGTATTTTTTTTTTCTACTTAAAACGTTTATATGATGTCAGAATATAAGCTTTATTGCGCGGAATTTTACTCAGAATGATGAAATCACGTTTGTCCCTATTCAAGTGCATTATAAAAAAATAGAGGGAAGCTAACTTCGGCTGTACCGAAGTTTATATACCCTTGGAGCATGATATATGCTGCCAGTTTGATATATAGCTATACGATATATTCATCAAAAAAGTTTTTCTCACTAGAACTATGCTATAGTCATCCGATTTAAATCAAACTTGACAAAATTGTGTGGTAGTATATAATATAGATCTATCCAAAGTGGGAGCGATAGCATTGAAAACAAAAAAGTTTTTCTTACTGACTTTTTTTCAGATCTATCTTTTGTATGGCAGCTATACTATATAGTTGTCCGGTTTCGATAAATCTCGGTGAAATTATGTGAAATCATAGAAAACTTATAAATACGGGGGTTGGGAGCGATAGCGTTGAAAACAAAAAAGTTTTTCTCACTAAGACTTTTTTCAGACCTATCTTTTGTATGGCAGCTATACTATATAGTTGTCCGATTTCGATAAATCTCGGTGAAATTATGTGAAATCATAGAAAACTTATAAATACGGGGGTTGGAAGCGATAGCATTGAAAACAAAAAAGTTTTTCTCACTAGAACTACTTTTTCAACCGATCGTTCCTATGGCAGCTATATGCTATAGTCATCCGATCCGGCCGGTTCCGACAAATGTGCAGCGTATTTATACCAAAAGACTTCGTGCAAAGTTTGGTTGAGATAGCTTTAAAACTGACGGAGGAGATAGCATAGAAACAGACGGACAGACGGACAGACGGACATGGCTATATCAACTCAGCTCGTCATGCTGATCAGGAATATATATACTTTATGTGGTCGGAGATGTTTCCTTCTGTGCGTTACAAACATCCGGACAATTTTAATATACCCTCTCCAAGGGTATAATATGCCATTTTGAAGAGCTCGTTGAAAAAATTTTTTAAGAGAAGACTACGTTTATTTAAAAAAATTTTTTGTTAATTCAATAAAGAATGAAGTACTGCATGCTACAAAATATTTGCCTTTTGATTCAAGTTGATTGTTTCAGTCAAATAGTTGTATATTCGCGTTTAAATGCTTGTCCCTATTCAAGTGCATGGCAGTGTATATTCTTGTACAGCACAAGTCGGTGTACATCGCTATGTCCGTCTGTCCGTCCGACCGACTGTCCGTCCGTCCAGCTGTATATGTCATCTCTATCTCTCCTATCAGTTTTAAAGGTACTTTTAAATAACTTTGCACGAAGTAATGTAAAAATATTGAAACCCTTTATTTATATAAATTATTCGTCATGAAAGAAACAGAAACATAAAAAACCCTAAATATGCTAGCCACTGTCTCTGCCACTTGCAGTTGAAATTTCTAGAAGCACAAAGATAGCCGAAGCCCACGCAAGTTCACCATTTCTATTTTTTGGCACTTGAAATAATTGTTTTGTCGTTGCTTTTTATTAAATATTGGTTGGCTCGAATCACTTTGCGTTTTAACGCATAGTTTGATATGTACATAAATATGCACTTATGCATTTAAATTACCTTTCTCTTTCGACTGTCACGCACAAAAACTCGCACACAAATCAGCACAGATCGACAACCACTGACGAAATGACTTCTGCTGATGCTCTTCAGTCACTCGACACACGACACACACACGACGCACGATTGTAGCTAGCCAAAATTTTGTGGAAAAAAATTGCATACAATTGATCAAAAGACAAGCCTTTTGATTTTACTCTAAAATCAAAAGTGGAACTTGTTGGTTTTAACACGTTGAAAGCAAATGTGTTAGTGGTTTGAAATCAAAGGCACGCACAGTTGATTCAAATGACTTAAATTTTAATTATACGTTTAAGTTGGTAAAATCAACAAAAAAATCATTAAATCAAAAATTTATAGCCAAAAGCGAAAAATGTGGGATTTACAACTATTTTTTTGTGTTATTTTTTTGTAACGTAGTCTGAAATTCCGCGCCAAAAATATAGCAATAAATAAAAAATATTTTATAGCACGACGGTGCTATTAAAAGGTACTGTGCGCACGAGACAACTTTATAATTATTTCATCATGGTCAGCAAGGCAATGCTTTGCCAGCCTTACCCAGCAAACATTTTTTATCGCAGAATATAAGAATGCGATTCTTCCAGTAGGTGTCGCTTCACTCTGGCGATATCGCATATTTATCGCATTCTCATCTCCCTTCGGGAAGAAATGTGTCACTCTGCGACACTTCTTGAAGGAGAGAAAGCGTTTCTTCTAGGAGATACGAAAAAGTCTCTTCTCAGGGATATGAAAGCGATTCACACAAAAAAAAAATATTTGTGCGCGCTGCTACACAACTTGCTGCTGGTTGCTCTGCTTGCCTGTTCTGATAAACAACGAATTAAACAAACTTATACTTCTTAATTACATGAAAAACTTTTACTTACTCTGAGGCGATTCGAACTCGGTTCCCTTGGACTGAAATCACTATGGGACTGACGTTTTAGACGACTGCGTCACGCTGTGCGTCTAAGAAGAGGCAACTAGAGGGTTACTTGGGCAACTAGAGGGTTACTAGGGTTACTTGTATTGAATCTATTTGAAAGCATTCACCCCTAAATGCATGCTTGTAATTCTCAAGTTCTTATTTATCACTCTGTCCATATATATAGGGCAATAGAAATTGATGCCACATATCGCCAATTTATCCCTTTTATGTTAAAAATGCGAAACCTTGTGTGTTTTGTTTTTGTAAATCGCCAAACTATCATCAGACTCTCATCTCAAACTATCGCCAAACTCACTTTTTGACGAGGGAGATAAGAAACCCGACAAAATGTTTGCAGGGTAAATTCACATATGTATGTATGCATGTGGGCATGTAGTTTTTTTATTTTCCTGACTGTATGTGTGTATGTTCCCTAACATTATTTTTATTATTTACAGATGCGGGTAATCAATTTGAAGACTTAAAGCTTATCACCGCTGAAGACCTAAAAGAAGCGATCTCTTGCCTACTCGCATGGATCTTAGACAGAAGCTGATCTCGTGGAATTAGACTGAAGTGAGTAGATTTTTATATGTGTATCAAAATGGCAGCCAGATCAAGAAGAAAAAAGAGCCAGTTGTGTTTTGCCGAAAGTCAGCCCACAATTTGAAATACGCCATATCTCCCACAATTTCATAGATAAATTGTTGGAAATTTCTAGACATTTATTGCTATTTAAATTATTTACCAATTAAATTTTAAATTTGTTTCTACTTGCAGCTTGGAAATGAAGACGATTCGATTTCTGCCCAATCAAAAGTGGAAACTTAGCCAGAAGCGAGATCGAGTATTATAGCTTAAATTTTTTTCTATATTGCCTGTAAGAAAATTTCTAAAACTCTGTATAGATTATATATAAATAATATAAATAAAATCAATCGGATATCGGGAACAAATCGTTCTCTACCGAACTAGAATACTATCTCGAATGGAACAAAGTTGAGTTCGGATATCGGTAACAAATTATTTTTTAGTGAGCTAGAATGTTTTCTCGAATGGGACTTAGTTATGTTCGAAAAATGGGATCAGTTTAAGTTCGGCCAGGCTAAAACCGGGATCAAAGTTTAAAAATATTTCCGTACCTAAATTATTCCTGTCGGGAATGGTTTATGCCTTTCCAGGATCAACCCATTTTTAGTACCCTTTCGGCATGAATTGATCCCGGAAATCCCGGAATGGAATGATTTTTTTTTTATTTTTTTTTTTTTTTTTGGGGTGTTCCGCATCAGTGAAAAAAAACAATTTTAAATAGCTTTTAGTCGATTTGTTTTTTTTTTGAATATTGGAATGGCTAATAAATTGCTTAAATATACCTTTAATAAATAATAGAACTTTAAATACCGCACATGGAGCTGTTCGTCAATAGCATTGCCACTCTATATACCTTTTAGTTCAAAGTATGTTACGTCGTAAAGTATCTGCATTACAACAGCGCATACTATGTGTATCGTTTAGTGGCCGGCCCATGCACACCGTCCATTACATTTCTTAGATTATTAGGTGCAGTTGTAATGGAACTCCGAAAAGCGTTCGGCTATCACCCACTTGTCGACTACAAAGTAAAGCTAGCAGTCCACAAAGCGGCCATGCTAATGTAATAGTACACAGGGTTGTGATGCTGTGTGACACACAGCCTTCGAAGTGTTTAAGAGGTGCTCGATTCCGTAATGTGCATTTGCGTCGCTGGGAACTGTCAGCAAATGAACATAACACTAAAAGTGTCAGAAAAAAGTTTTGTTAGTTCTGTTTGGCGGTGGGCTCAAGAATGTGCAATGATCATATACATATATACATACATATATTGTATACATACATTAGGGTCTCCCAAAAAATCAAAGTTTTTTTACGCATACCCTCTAAACTTTTTACTTTTAAATCTAAACAGTTATAAATAAAATTTGAAGAAGGTAGGACCATGGTAACCCGTGCCGAATTACATTGAAACATTTTAGTACTTTCTCTCTGAGGCTGACGTTAACGAGTCGATGTGCTTCTGTTTACTTGTCATTTGATTATAGCAAAAGCAATTTAAAATGAAGATGCACCACTCACTTTAATTTCTGATCCAGCTTAATCATTATTAGGTAATAAATTTTAAAAGTGCTTCATTCGCAGCAAGAAAACAGATCATATCATTTAAATACTTCAGCTCAGGCCATCTTGTCTGTTTGTCAACCAAAGACAATTCTAATTAATATTTTATTTTTTCTTGGTGGCAATAAAAAAATCTTACTCATAACATTAATTTTATGGTTTATCAAATGGTCTATGTTGTGGAAAGGCAATTGCTGGTGCAAACATGATTATAAACCGCGAACCAAGGCTTCGTTGACAAAACTGAAAACGCTAATCTGTCTATTTTTAGATCTGGTTTATGGCCTATATGAATAGATTTCTGCGTGAGTCTAAACATGGTACTCCATATCGCGGTTTTTTGGCTGTGGCATACCAACTCTTAGGGACATGCAATAAGCCCATCATAAAACCCGATTTTAAGAAAAATCTACCGTGCGCTTTTAAAGATATTAAAGAACGAAGGTTTAACCCCTTCTGAAGGTACCTTAACCGATTGCACGATTGAAATTAATTTTTAATTTTGCGTTCCCAATGACCCAGTCCACATTTTCTGAATTTTAGAGAATTTTATCTTAACCACTTAAAACCAAGTTAAAATTGTTATTGTTGTGTGTTGCGCGTACAAAAGTACCCATAAAACGCAAACCGAAGATTCATTTGAAAAATCGGGTATTTATTAAAATTTGAGTGTCTTATGCCGGGGTTTTTTATAATGTTGTACTGTGTAGTAAGTCAGTACAAATTTTCATGTAAGAAGTTTGGCATCAATTTGGCACGGGTTATAGTTGTCCAATCTCAATAATATTTAATTTGTGAGTTAGTGAGGTCAAATGAAATAAAAATAGAGGGTAATCGTATTTGATTACGCGAAAATAATGTTTCCTTATGATTTGGGACTTTCTAATATATATATATAATAAAATAACTATGATTTTCTGCATGATAGAGAATCCACTTACTTGTGTGAAAATTGGCAAAGCAATTTTCGGCTGATTAGCTTCAAACTTAATTTAAAATATAGCAAATTGAAAAATATGGAATAAGTGCCGTGAATAAAAGCTTGTTTATTTATGTTTATTATTGATAAAGATTAAAGCTTAATAACTAACGAAAATAGATTTTGTTCGCACTTAAAGAGCTAGAGTTTCAATTTAAAGTATTTTGATAGTTTCAAAATAATAGTTTGTTTCTTCATACTTCATATTACTTCGATTTATTAAAAATTAAGCCTAACGACTCACAAAGAATGCAAATTTTCAGCACTTAAGAAGCTACGTTTTTCATTTAAAATATAATATAGCGCTGAAAATGCTCTTCCACCGACACCTGAGTTGCCTTAAAACTCTTAAAAGTTTTTCTTGGGCTCGGGACAGCGGCTGAACACCATCCAAATATGTGGAAAGCAGAGACGTTTCCTCTGAAGCACAGTTGTCACTTATAGAAGATGTTTCTTCATGAGGATTATTGATTTCCAGCTCAGAGTTTGAAGCCTTATTTTGTTGAGTGCTATGGAGCTTGAAAATTAAATTGAAGATTTAGTTCATATTTTTGATATTCAAATTTACTACATTTGTGAGCTTTTGACAATGACAATTTTATTTGATAACATAATTACTCAAATCTACAAACAAAAAACAGCAATATAACATGTATATGTATATAGACAGTAGACTTGACCAGAACTTCAACCACAATTATAAATATTTAAATTTGATAGTCTTACTTTCTTCATTTCTAGAATACGGTATGCAACTCTTTTTAAATTTTGTTTTGCCAACATTTTTTTGTTGGTCAGTTAATATTATGTTAACTTGATGATCCATGAATACCGCAGCTAGTAGTGCTTCATTTTCTAGCAACTTACACTCCCGTGTTCAGAGCTGGGCTAGTAACTTTTTTGTAATAAAGTTTTGACTTTGCTCGCACTTCAATTTCAGCTCCATCCACATTATAAAAAAATCACTAAAAACCAGATGCTCCAGCTGTATTTTTAGAGTTGCCCTCTTTGTGTCTTTGAATGCATCTATATAAAGCACAGTCCAATCCCAGTCAATGACAAAACTCATGATAGACTGAACGGCAAGGAACTCCGCCAAGTTCATTAATTTTTCCAACCTTATGTATGTGGTACTCCATTTTGTCACGACATCAAGTGTAGCTTTGGTTTTTTTTTTGTTCGACTAATAAGGCCAAGTTAAATTCAGATTACATATATATTTATCTACATTAAAAAAAGGTAAGCCCTTTGTATTTAATATAGGTTCCTATGCGCAGAGCTTTGCAAACTTAACGGCAATTAATTATGTTTTCGGCAATCTCGCTCTGCTTGGAGACGTCAAATACGCACAATTGAAGCGTGTGCGCAGCACATCTTACAAGATGGATATTTGCTAGTTCGATGGAATCTAGCTTTTCCATTAGATCATCTCCGTTGTTATCATCATCGTAAAGCGATTCTTCGAAATCATCATTTAGTATTTCAATTGCCTTGATCATGTTATTATCTGAGGTAATTCTGTAATTAAAAATGTTCTTTTTAGGCCTATACTCAGATGAGTTAAATTTTTAGTTCATACAAATAAGATGCCTTTTCAAACGTATTCAGATTTCAAAGCTGTACAAAATTGTTTCTATTCATGTGAAATATCGTACCAAACTTAAAATTTATCTCATCTGAGTATAGGCCCTTATATTAAAGGCAATTTATATTCGCTATCTTTAATTTAAATCTTACCAAAAGATTTGGTCCAGCTCAATGCTGTAATCTTCAAGGATCTCCAAAATATTTTGTTTAATGTGCAGCCCGGTATGCGACTGCCGTTGTTGGATCATCCCTAAAGTCTTTTCGACGATCTCGGTTTTGGAGTTAGCTGAGCGAATCATTTGCAGATTTACACCTAGAATAGATTTGTCCATTCTAGTGGCCACATCTATTCTTAGGGAGATAATGTTGTCTTTAATAGACTGCTCTCGAGGTTGCACGCAACTCATTATATTACGGGACGTTATTAGGTTCATAGGTCCATAGGTTCATAGGTTCATTAGGCGCACTATAAATTGGGTCTACGATCTTACGGAATCCTTCACTGTCCAACAGCAAAAATGGCCTGCTGTTTGTGGTGACTATTTTGATAATAAAAGAAACTAATGCCTCTTCGTTGGTTTCGTACGATATTTTTCGCTTTTTCATTCGCTTTTCGCTTTTAATTTTGTTGCAATTCGGTGGTGTTGTTGCTTTCCATATCTTCAAATATTTTGTTATGACCCAACTTTATATTGGGCCCTGCGGTGCTCTAAGCGGACAACCCCGGCTCAGCTCAGCGTTCAGGGAGGGGTAATCCAACCCGGTCCACGCACACACAGACAACAAATTCAAACATGCGATCCACATTCACAAACATAGACCACACATTTGCCAACACTAACGCTGCCGCACAGTTCAAATTTCAAACCTTACCACAAAAAAACACTAAACGCTCCTTCCTATCACGACTTTTAATTATCCCGGATTCATACTGGTCTTTGGTGTTTTGACCAATGACGCCCCACCCTTCCTAGCAGCCTGACGTGTCGCTTCTCATGCTGCCCCTATAGCAGACGCAGCCACCTCTCGATTTAGCTCAGGTAGCTCACTTCTCTCCTCCCATGTTCAAATTCACACACGAACCATATTTATACCCTTGCAAAGGGTATTATAATTTTGCCCAGAAGTTTGCAACGCATAGAAATATTCATTTCCGACCCTATAAACTATATATTTTCTTGATCAGGACGTCGAGCTGAGTCGATTGAGCTTTGTCCGTCCGTCTGTCTGTCCGTCTGTCTGTTTCTACGCGAACTAGTCTCTCAGTTTTAAAGCTATCGAGCTGAAATTTTGCACAGAGTCTTCTTTTTACTGCACACTGCTAATATGTCGGAACCGACCGGATCGGATGACTATATCTTATAGCTGCCATAGGAACTATCGGTTGAAAAGTGGGTCTTTGTGAGAAAAACTTTTTTGTTTTTAATGTTAACGGCTCCCACTTCAGCAATTATTAATACTTTACGCTTTTACATAAATTAGGAAGTTTTTGTCAAAATCGGATGACTATATCTTATAGCTGCCATGGGAACTATCAGTCGAAAAATGGGTTTTAATAAGAAAATTTTTTTCTTTTTAATGTTAACGTGTCTCACATCAGCGATTATTAATATTATACGCTTTTCTACTGATTTGGAAGTGTTGGTCAAAATCGGCTGACTATATTCTATAGCTGTCATAGGAACTTAGCGGTCGAAAAGTGGGCTTTATTTAGAATAATTGTTTGTTTTAATGCTGGCGTTCTTAAACTCTGATGTATTTAAACATTTGCAAGGGTATAAAAACTTCGGCAAAGACGAAGTTAGCTTGGCCTTCTCGTTTTATCTTCTTTTGAAATTCACTTAAAAGTTAATTTTATTATAAATTTTGGAAACATAATTTAAAGGATTGAGTTTCTTCTGTCCATGCGCATATCGGGTCAGCTTTTTGGGTGATTTTAAATAACTTTTGCAAGAGGATAAATGGGTAGCTTATTTTTAGTTTTAAGTGACATTAAGTCTTGGCAAAAAAAAAAGAAAATAAATACTTGGCAAAGAAAATTTAAAATGTACAACAAAGGAAATCGAATAAATATTTGTGTGCGAATTCAATAAATAAATAATTAAAAATGGCTTCAGAATAAAATAAATAAATAAATAAATATTGGATTGAATAATTTTTACAAACTAAGGACGGACTACAAAGTAAAAATAAAAATAAAAAAAATGGTGCCACGGAATTCACTAGCGATTTGGCAAATCGCTATTTGCCAAATCGCTTCAATATTTTCGCCATGCCACAGAACTTCGAGCGATTTAATTTTTAAGCTTGTTCACGAACCCTTTCGAACTTAATTGCATAGGGTTGACACCTCACACCTCACAAATTAGAGTTATCATTTTTATGCGTTTTTCTTAATACTTTTAGTTAAAGATATTCATATCAGTTTTTATGTAATCGAAACACACCAAATTTTCTTCAACTGAGTTGAATTTTGTTTATTTTAAACAAAAACAATTTAAATTTCCCGCCCGCCAAAATAAAAATGTTACCTTGCAACTTTAGCGGCTGTACGGTTACACGTGAACGGCAGAACAAAATGTAAACAAAAGAATCGCAGTGAAATGCAATCAGCTCTTGAAAATACAATAAAAAACATTAAATTAACTTGGTCACGCCCTTGCTCCCGCTTCCATTGCTTCCAATTGCTCGAAGAGTTATTTTTCGGCCACTGGCGCCTCTTTCGCAGAAGTAATTGTTACAGCAAGAAAATAGCCAAGCGTACCTCGCAGCTGCGCCGGAAGGACAAAGCAAGTGCAAGACAAGTGCGAGACTTGCTGATAAGGGTTGGCTGTCAGTTGTTGTAGCTGTTGTACATCTCCCAAAGAAAAGAAATGCCTCTCGCACGACTGATGGCAATCGAAGAGTTACGGAAGAAGCGAATCCGTAAGAAGACGATACAGCGCAGCCGTCTTAGATGCGCATCGGACCCACTGTCCAAATCAGACGATACGTACGTGTTTTTACCTTTGGTTGTTTAATCAACTTCTTGTACTTTTGTTTACTTTTAACAGATTTCGGTACAATTTTCGTGTTGACAAGATCACTTTTCTAAAGATTCTTGACATAATCAAGGAAGATATGCCGTCATCTCGTATAAGTCCCGTCTTACATCTGGCGACCACACTACGTTTTTGGGTGTCGGGTCGTTCCAAAGAGCCATAGGCAAAGATGTGGATCTGTCTTTATCAAGGCAATCAGTTGGCACAATTCTATTGGTAATGGTCCCCTTGGTCGAAAAGAAACTTGGGCCCCTCTTTATTAAATTGAAGCAATCTGAGAAAAGTTTGGCCAGATGCAAGGAATATACCTTTCAAAAATACGGATTACCCGGAGTCATAGGATGCATTGATGGCACGCACATAAGGATCATGAAGTCCGGCAGTGCCGAGCATTTATATTTAAATAGAAAGGGATATTTTAGCATTAATGCAATGGTTGTAAGTAATTATGGTGTCTACTTTGCAATGTGAAGAAATTGTTCATTAAAGTTGTTAATTGTGTAGCTTGACTGTGTTGCTGGGCATGGGTTAATTTTCAATGTTTTGTTTTAAATGTTTTAAAACGATTTTATAAATTTGACTAATGGATCTTATATGTGGATCTGCGACTACAATCTTAAAGATCTATTTGTGGATGCTTCTGAACCTGGTGCCACTCACGATTCGTGTGGTTGGAGTCAAATCGAAGCCAGGTAATTTTTGCACCAACAACATTATAGTGGCTCCAATAAAACGTGGCTCCTTGGGGACTCGGGGTACCCGCTAGAGCCATTCCTTTCAACACCCTACAGAAGTCCAATGGCAGGCACACATCAGCATGTTTTTAATCTTCGCCATTCTTCAGCCAGATATGTGATCGAGAGAACTTTTTGCGTAATAAAAAGCCGATATCGACTGCTTCAGGAGAGCCTCATCAGCCCTTAAAAGTTTTCTGCATTATTAATGTATGCGCTCTTCATAATATATGCCGTGAGCATAAAAACAAAGATTTTCAATATCTTGATGACAATGAAGATGCCGACGAAGTAGGCTCGGAACTGCATCCAATTCGAGAAGATATCGCCGCCTCTTTACGAGGACGTTAGAGCCGTTTATGATATTGAATTAAAGGGTTTTTAAATTTAATTTAATTTCCGATTTTTAGTTTTTTTTTCCATGGCTAAAACTAGTTTTTCTTAAATTAAGTTTGTTTTTTCACGCTCTTCCAGCATCTCTACTGAGGTTTTTCGTATTTCGCTCAGCTCGTCCCTTATTTCTTTTAGCACCAAGTTTTCATCCGCGACCATAGAAGCCAGCCGGTTTTCACACAGTGGTGCGATTTTGCTGCCTTTTGCCTTTGGTTCCCGGTTCTAAGTACGGCCCCTTTGAAGGGGTTTTTTTGAGTCTTAAAATAATCAAGTAGTAATTTATGCATATCTAAATTAAACGAGTCATTTAGTTAATTACCAACGTCAGCATTGTCTTCTTAAATGATGCTATTTTCTTTCTCATCATTGGTCTTGAATCTACACCAATCTTTGACGGAGGTGAGTCGGGAAAAGATTTGTATAAAAAGGCAAAAAAAATCTGTGATTATTTGTGTTTAGGTCAATATTTTTTAATTGTCTTGTGGTAATTTATTGATTTAGGTAATTGTAATATTTTATATAATATTAAAATAAAAATATGAAAAATATGAAATTTTAATAGAAATAATATTGTAATAGAAAGAAGAAATTTATGTTGTTTAAAAGATTTGAGTTTTTTTTTTTTTATATTTTTTATGGTTGGATTTTTCGTTGTGTTGGATTGGGTATGTATAATATTATTTATTATTTTGAGGTTGCAAGAATTATTTTTTTCATATTTTATTTTTTATTATTTTTGTTTTTTAAATTTTATAATTTGGGTATAATTTTGTTTTAGGTTAAAAAATAATTTTTAAATTTGTATGTTTTATTTGGTTTTTATTATTTTTTTGGGGGTATTTGTGTGTTTGGTTTGTGGGGTGGTGCTTTTTTTGGTATGTGGTGGGATTGGTGTGGGGGGGGAGAGGTGAGAGTTAAAAAAAAATTATTTGAAAAAAAAAACTTTGTTTTCGGGTGGTGTGTGGGGTGGGATGAAGTTGGTTGTAGGAGTGGGTGGGGTTGGGATGGGTATGGTGGTTTTGTGAGTTTGTGGTTTGGTGGGTGTTGGTTGGTGTTTTGGGTTGGGTGGTTGGGTGGGTTGGTGGTTTGGGGGGAGGGGGTTTTGGTGGGTTGTTGGGTTGGGTTGTTTGGTGGTTTGGGGGGTTGGGTGGGTGGGTGGGTTTTATTTGGTTGTGGTTGTGGTTGTGGGTTGGGTGGTGGGTTTTGGGGTGGTGGGTTTTTAGTTTGGTTGGGGTGGGTTGGTTGTGTTTTGAGGTGGGTTTTTGATTGGTGGGTGGTTTTGGTTGGGTTTGGTGGTTTTTGTGGGTTGTTTTTGAGGTGGGTTTGGGGGTTTGGGTTGGGTGGTTTTGGTGGGTTTTGAGGTTGGGTGTCTGTGTGTGGGTTGGGTGGTGGGGTTTGGTTGTGGGTTTGGGTGTATGGGTTTGGTTTTTGGTGGGTTTTTTGGTTTTTTGTTGTTATTTTTTTTTTTGAAAAGATGCTTGGTGTTTTTTTGAATTGTTTTGATTTTTATTTTTATTTTTTTCTTTTGTTAAATTTTTGATTGTGTTTATTTAGGGTTTTTTTTTTCTGTGGGTAGGGTCTGCTTAAATGCTCCAGTGGCTTTTGGTTTCTTCTGTTGTAGTTTTTTTTTTGGATGTTTTTTTTTTTTTGTTTTTTTTTTTTTTTTTTGTTTGTTTTTTTGCTTTTATAAAAATGATTTGATGTTTTATTCGTTTGTGTGTTCAGTTTTAATGTCTTTTCAATTCAATGTTCCCTTTATGTGTGTGTGTGTAACAAAAGCATTGAGTTAGCTGCGCATTGCGCTTACGTTTACGTAATTAAGCCCCATACGGACATCAGAAGTTGCGAGAAGTATCATACAAAAATTGAGGGAAGAAGAAGCAGAAGTTACAACTTCTCCTCTTGAACTTTTTCATGTACGGAGGCGCAAAGTTGAATGTTACACTTAACAGACAATGTCGCACTTAACAGCTCATTTGTGGAGACTATGTAAATTGGCTGTGGGCTTTATTATGCTTTGAGCAGCAGACGCAGCATTGAGAATGCACCATTTAACTTCACTCTGCTTCTACCTGCACCGACCAGCTGAAGTGCTTTCAGCTAAAGTAATTTAAAAAAATACATGTAAAAACATGGCAGAAAAACAATGGCGGTGAAAAGCGGAATGTCATTTGTGATCTTTTCCACCCCAAACATACGGACTTAAATTTTGTGAACAAGGCTTGAGGAGAAGTGGCCGAGCTTCTTCAAAAAATCAACTTGGCATCAAAACAAAATACAGATGATCGAGCAGTGGCTTAATTTTTTTAAAAGTCTGGTAACACTACTCTTACGTTCCACGTCGACGAAAGATAGGGGAAAGTTAGCTAAATTACGAACTTCGGATGTCCGTATGGGCCTTTAGGGTTGCCAAGCCGTTGACAGTATGAAGTGTTGTTTCGTGACACGGATGAATTATATTAAATTAAACTTATAAGTAATTAGAAATTAGGTGGTAGATCTCTTTGAACACCATTCCTCTGCCGATTTTACTAAAGGTCCATTGGCATTTAGCTGCTGCGCCAGTTTGGTCCAAGCTGAAGCCACAGCTACCCTGTCGCCCTTTGTGAAATTTCGGGCTATGTCCTTATGATCCTTTATGAAACCCAAGAATATCTCGCTCTGTACATCTGTTCTATGCTTTCCCCTTAATTATGAATGAATATGATAAGCACATCGGAAATACAATAAAATTTACTTACATTTTGGCGGCTTATTTTATTTTATTTGTTGTCGTGTATTCGTCATTCAGTGAATGGCATTTTCTGGCGATGCCACTTTATTTAACTTAGATTGGCCGCAATCGATTTACAAATTGCACAATAAATAAGTAAAAGATCAACACAAATATTATAACTCTTTAATCTAATTTTTTATACACTTGAAAAGTGTATTATAATTTTGCCCAGAATTTTGCAACGCATACAACGCATAGAAGGAATCATCTCCGACCACATAAAGTATATATATTCTTCATCAGCATGACGAGCTGAGTCGATTAAGCTTTGTCCGTCCGTCTGTCCGTCTGTCTGTTTCTACGCGAACTAGTCCCTCAGTTTTGGAGCTATCGAGCTGAAACTTTGCACAGAGTCTTCGTTTTACTGCACGCTGATAATATGTCGGAACCGACCGGATCGGATGACTACTTCTTGTAGCTGCCATACAAATGCTCCTTCGAAAATGGGTTATGTTTTAAAAACTGGTTTGTTCTCAATATTATCGCTCTCAAACACGGTCATGGGTAATAAGTCATGTTTTTAAGCTGATTTGCGAAGCTTGGTCGAAGTCGCTAACCGTTGTGACAAGCTATTTCAAGTGTATCAAAACTTCGGTGCAGACGAAGTTAGCTTTGCCTTTCTCGTTTATTTCTGTTTTAACACAAAAATTGCTATTTTACACACCTTAAAACAAAATTCGATTAATTTCGAAATTCAAATGTTAAAAGGTAGCACCACTGATAAACTAGCGATTTGGTGAGTGTAATAAACTTAACTTGTTAAATGTTTAATTTTTTTGATGTAGATTATTCACAAATTGAACAAGAACCGATAAGCCTTATTTTCATCAAAATGCATTTTAAGGGCTTATTCAAACAAATCGCCGACTCATGAGTGCGCGATTTGCAAATCACTCGAAAAGAGGCTCTGTGGCAGGGCGAAATTGATTTCGAGCGAATTTAGAGCGAAAGCGATTTCTGTGGCACTCCTGAATAAGTAAAAAACGAGAAAGCCAAGCTAACTTCGTCTTTGCCGACGTTTTTGTACCCTTGCAAATGTTTTAATACATCAGAGTTTAATTTTTCTTAACAACTACGACCGTACCCGTTCCTATAATATAAATTTTCCGTTTTACCCTTCACTTTAAAAGGTAAAAAAAAATACGATGAAGACCAGCGTTACAAAACAAACAATTTTTCTATATAAAACCAACTTTTCGACCGATAGTTCCTATTACAGCTATAAGATATAGTAATCCGATTTTGACCAAAACTTCCAAATCTGTGTAAAAGCGTATAATATAAATAATTGCTGAAGTGAGACACGTTAACATGAGAAACAAAAAAATTTTTTTCATTAAAACCCACTTTTCGACCGATAGTTCCTATGGCAGCTATAAGATATATGCATCCGATTTCGACAAAAACTTCCAAATCTATGTGAAAGCGTATAATATTAATAATCACTGAAGTGGGAGACGTTAACATTAAAAACAAAAAAGTTTTTCTCACAAAGACCCACTTTTCGACCGATAGTTCCTATGGCAGCTATAAGATATAGCCATCCGATCCGGTCGGTTCCGACATATTAGCAGTGTGCAGTAAAAAGAAGACTCTGTGCAAAGTTTGAGCTCGATAGCTTTAAAACTGAGAGACTAGTTTGCGTAGAAACAGACAGACAGACGGACGGACAAAGCTCAATCGACTCAGCTCGCCACCCTGATCAAGAATATATATAGTTTGTATGGTCGGAATTGAATATTTCTATGCGTTGCAAACTTCTGGGCAAAATTATAATACCCTTTGCAAGGGTATAATAAAGACGGCAAATAAAATTTGTCGTGAGCAGGCGGCCAGAAAAAGGCCAAAAAAATGAGATTAAAGATGAAGCCCTCAGGCCAGGCAATTGTTGTTTACGGGATTTCTCGATCCTTGGTGGATGAGGATGTCTTGGATGCCTTTATCAGGGACCTCCCTGGGTTCACCTTCTTTGGTGGTACTCCGCCACGAAGAGATGTCGCCCTGGTTTTGGTATGGAGGCGTTAGATCCGCCTCGGCGCGCCTAGATGGCCTTCACCCCTGCTGGTCCGGTTGGCCTATGAAAACTAATATTAGCCCAATCTACTTAGGGCCGGCAAACAATGGACTCACCCTCTGTTGCCACCAATCTGGCTTCCAGCTCAGGTTTGAGTCCGACACTTGGTTCCAGGTGCTCGTCACCAGTCCCGACTGAATTAGGCACACCACTTCCTGAAAACAATATTTATTTTTATGTTTGTTCAAAAAAAAATCTTAAATTTGGGTTTCCTTTTAATTTCACTTCCTTTTTCTTCTGGTGCCATTTTTTTTCTTTCCTGCCTTATTTACCCCCTATTCTGGATCCATGACCTTCAATCGACCGTTGGCATCCTCTCCCCCCTGATCCTCAAACTTCATTCTTCCCTTACTCCACACTACTCCTTTCCCCGCCATCAGTGCTGTCTCCGTGGGTCATTTTCAAATCATTTCCCCCCTCTACCTATCGATACCTGCCCTGACTACTCTACCTATCGATAAGTAATTTATTGGCCATAACAATTTCTGAATGTTTTGCGGTCAAATGCCTCCTCAAATTGGTTATGTGCGTTTCAGTCAATTTTACACCACATAAATATGTTGCATTCCGACTTATTAGTTGCAGCGTCAAATTTAAAACAAATATATTTTTTTTTCCGCACGGCCCAATGGTTATTCCCCACAAGCAGCAGGGCATAGTGGAAGGGAAGACGGCGAGCGAAAGGGGAAGTGCGGCGAATTCGCCTCAGCAAAGGGGAATCAAGGCGGATTCAGAGCAAAGGGGAAATGAATGGGAGGCCATGGAAGCAGCAGCACGATGGACGGCGGACGGCGCAGTGATAAATCGAAGGATCCGTTAAGTTGGAGCAAAGGATAGCTGTCGCAGTCGCACCAACGCGATGAAGCGGCAATATCACTGGCCGAAGCCAGAATACGCTGTTGCTAGGCAGAGGAAAGTGCCGTATGGAAGGTTTTGGAGTCTCGAATGTTCTAGAAGCAGACAAGGAGACATCAGGAGACAGCCCAGGAGGGCTATATAAGGCGTCGCTGGCGGCATAGGAGGCAGTCAGTGTGAAACGAGGATTAAGCGAGTGCGGAACGTATCGACAAAGTTGAAGTGCGGCAAATCGTAGTACCCAAGAGTACTAAAGACGTGGAATCGAGTGCGGAATCCTTAAACAGGATACGGAATAGTCCTTGTGCAAGGACTTCGGCAGGATAAGGCAGGTCCTGGTGCAAATACCAGGTCTTGAGTAGTGAAAAGGAAGCTGAGTGCAAGTAGAGCCTGCGAGTCGAACGTTGATTCGACGTGGAAGGCGAAACTACTATCCAGCGCATCCTTTGTAGTCCTTGAAGGACACCAGTAGGGCAGTACGTAGGAGGTTGAGCGTAATAGGCGAGCCTGCGAGTCAAGCGATCGCTTAGGCGTGCACGGCGTGTCCTTAGCCAACGGAATCCTGCGATAACGGCGATCAGCCGGATAGGAGGCGTACCTTGCGGTTTGGCAAGGATACCTCAGATAGGCATAAACGATTGTTAATTAAGCTAAGTGAAATACAAGAGAAAGTGAACAATAAAGTGAACCGCGTCGCTGGTGCATAATAGAATAAAGAATCACAATTGTCTTATTATTGCAAGTCCAATATAAATTTGTTGGAACGATCCTCGACAACCCTGAGCATAGCCTGCATTGGTTTTCGGGTCAAAAGGACTCGTTACAACTGGCGCCCAACGTGGTCTTGTCAATAATAAGTCAAAAAAGGGTTCTAATAAAAAAACAAAAAGTGCAAAATGGGGAGATCCTGGATATATTACCTCAAAAGGAAGACCTAATTCAGCACGCAGAAGAATTCGGCATCGAATTAACCGGCAACATGGACAACATGAGGAAACAATTCGGGGAATGGATAAGCAACAACGAAACGGACCCGGAATGGACGGGGATAAGATTAAAACTATGGCGGAAGTAATTTATTGATACCACCAAGACACAAACGAAATATACCAAAACACCAATCGTTGAGTCGAAAGTTGCCAAACAATAGGAACAAATGTATGGCCTCAACTCGACATTTTCGGGTTACTACGCAAGGCACTAAGTGGTATCTGGCAAACCACAAGAACTAGCCGAAATGGAAGATTTGAAGAGCAAGTTCGCCAAAGAAAGCAACATTGGAACGAAGCATTTAAAGACTATATGTTAGAAATGCAAACTCTAATGAGACCGTTACATGTAACGAAACTGAGCAACTGGAAATAATCGGAGAAAATTGTACACCGGATCTGAGAGCGTTTGTACGCCCACATCGGATCAAAAATTTGGAATGCCTGATGCAATTGGCAGACGAATTCGAAGCACTGGAAAGGGACAGGGAGATATTTAGGCAAGAGAGTCAAGCAGAACGGGCCAGATCACTACCCATGGCCGCACCAAGGAGATCAATGGGAGAAGACATATGCAGAAGATGTCAAGATCATGACAGACATACCGCTAACAGAGGCTCCCAAGCCCAACAACGCGCTGGTCCCGAACAAGTTGGAAATGGAAACTTCGTGCAAAACCCAACACAGGCGTGCCGCAGATGTGGACAATCAGGACATTGGGCGCGAGAATGCTCCAATCGTAGACTGATATTCTGCTGGCAGTGTGGTAGGGTGGGGGTGAGAACATGGGAGTGCTGTCGGCAATCGGGAAATGCTCAGCGACCTCAGCCTCCGAGGGGCGAGCAGAGGTCGCCCGAGTCTGC
This sequence comes from Lordiphosa stackelbergi, assembly GCA_018904235.1. Classification (NCBI taxonomy): domain Eukaryota; kingdom Metazoa; phylum Arthropoda; class Insecta; order Diptera; family Drosophilidae; genus Lordiphosa; species Lordiphosa stackelbergi. The sequence goes on from JAEIFU010000469.1 coordinate 40,566, forward strand.
CTCTCAACATTAATCGGAAACTTGCAAGAAGAAGAAAACCAGTTGTCGGCGTGGGTGTTGATTGGGGGAGAGAAAATAAAGGCCACAATCGACACGGGGGCTACAGGAAGCTTCGTGAGTCAGGAGTTATGCGACAAGTTGGAGGCAGTGGGCACAAGAAAACCCACAAAGAAACAAGTACGATTGGCAGACGGTAGAAACGCAGAAATCGGGACGCAATTAAGCGTAACAATTTCATTCGGCAATCAATGTACAACCATCGACTTGATGATTTTACCAGGCGTAATCGATCATCTGGTATTAGGCTGGAATTTCTTGCAAGGAGTAGGAGCAGAGCTGACATGCGCAGGACATAGAGTGGTCATACCAGCTCGAAGCCGCAGGAACGGATGGTTGGAGGAGAAATTGTCAGTGGCAGTCGAGACGGAATTAAAGGAAGAGCGTAACTTAGAAATCGAACAATTTCTCGAAAAGGAGTTAGCAGAATTGGCAGAATTAAAAGGTCCTTCAAACATAGCAGTGCACAGGATCACCATGAAGGACGATAGACCGGTTAAACAAAGGTACTATCCCAAAAATCCTAAAATGCAGGAGGAGATAAACAGAAAAGTTGACGAACTACTGGAGATGGGATGCATAGAGCCATCCAACAGTCCATATAGTTCACCAGTAGTCATGGTCAAGAAGAAGAAAACGGGAAAATGGAGATTCTGCGTGGACTTCAGGACAGTCAACGAAAAATCAGTAAAGGATGCATATCCTATGCCAAGGATCAACTACATCTTAGATCAGCTGAAGGAGGCGTGTTATATAAGCAGTCTAGATTTGAAAGACGGATATTGGCAGATACCGTTGGAGGAAAGTAGTAGACCAATGACGGCGTTTACTGTTCCAGGAAAAGGCTTATTCCAATGGAAAGTGATGCCATTCGGATTACACTCCGCATCCGCAACATTCCAGAGAGCACTCGACCAAGTAATCGGCCCGGAAATGATGCCACACGCATTCGCATACCAGGATGACATCATAGTGATAGGTCGCACTCTGGAGGAACATATGGCAAACTTGAAAGAAGTATTCCGACGTTTGAAAAGGGCGAATCTCCGGATAAACGCAGACAAATGTCAATTTTTTAGAAAGGAATTGCAGTATTTGGGGCATCGGATAACGGGACAAGGTATATGCACGGATCCAGAAAAGGTGGCGGCGATCGCCGAACTAAAACCACCGGCCAACGTGAAGGAACTACGGCAATACCTAGGCGTCGCTTCGTGGTATAGAAGATTTGTACCAGATTTCGCAACAATGGTTCAACCATTACATTCTTTACTGAAGAAAAAGGTCAAATGGGTATGGACTGATGAGCATCAAAAGGCATTCGATCTAGTCAAGAACAAGCTAACGGCAGATCCGGTCCTGACATGTCCTGATTTTGAACGAATGTTCATACTTCAGACAGATGCGAGTGACTATGGTATCGGGGCCGTTCTAACCCAAGAAACAGAAGAGGGCGAAAAGGTCATATCATACTCAAGCAGAACGCTAAATCAGGCAGAGAAAAACTATTCTGCCACAGAGAAAGAATGCTTGGCAATAGTTTGGGCTGTCAGACCGTTGAAGCCATACCTAGAAGGATACCATTTTAGGGTAGTCACCGATCATATGGCTCTAAAATGGCTCAACAGCATAGAGTCCTTCAGGCAGAATAGCCAGATGGGCGTTAGAGTTGCAACAATATGATTTCGAAATCGCGTATCGAAAGGGTCAGTTGAACGTTGTAGCGGATGCGCTATCAAGACAACCGCTAGAAACGTGTAGAAGAGCCAAAGGAATAGAACCGGAAGAGATTTATAACGACAACTGCGAATGGATAAAGGAAATGACGATAAAGGTACAAAACAATCCCCAAAAATTCCCTGATTATATGGCAGAAGGTGGAAATTTGTACCGTCATATCCCCCATAGGGCTGGGAACGAAGACGTAGTTTCGTGGAAACTATGTGTTCCCACAGGGTCAAGAGGAAGAGTCTTAAAAGAAAACCATGACTCGGCGGCGGCTGGGCACACAGGATCAAGAAGAACTATTGCAAGAATAGCGGCAAGATATTATTGGCCAGGTATGCACAGAGACGTGCGGAGGTACGTAAACAAGTGCGAAACGTGCCAAAAGTATAAGCCAAGCCAACTACAAGCAGCAGGCAAAATGCTTACTCAGGTCCCCGAGGAACCATGGGCGACGGTATGCGCAGATTTTGTCGGTCCTCTCCCACGATCTAAACACGGAAATACCATGCTTTTAGTTCTCATAGATCGGTTTTCGAAATGGACAGAACTGATCCCGATGAGAAAAGCAACAGCGGAATCATTAAAGAAGGCGTTCAGAGAAAGGATTCTGTCAAGATTTGGGGTGCCAAAGGTTGTGATTACAGATAATGGAGTCCAATTCACTAGTCGAATTTTTAAAAGATTCCTAGAGGACATCGGAGCAAAACAGCAGTTCACAGCTCCATACACCCCACAAGAAAATCCAACAGAGCGAGCGAATAGAACCGTTAAAACAATGATTGCACAATTCGCGGGAGAAGACCAAAGAACATGGGACGAGAAATGGCCAGAGATAATGTTAGCCGTAAACTCGAGTGTAACTGAGTCTACTGGATACTCACCAACCTTCATTACACAGGGAAGAGAGCCACGTCTTCCGAAAGCCCTATACGATGAAGTAACATTAGGAATCGGACAAGAAACGCAAAATCCGAATGAAAACGCGACAAAATTGCGAGAATTATTCGAGGTAATTAGAAGGAACCTAGAAAAGGCGGCCCAGGATCAAGCGAGATACTACAATCTGAGACGACGCCCATGGAAGCCGGAAATAGGACAAATAGTATGGGTTAAAGAGCACAACTTATCAAAGGCAGTGGAAGGATTTGCTGCAAAGCTAGCACCCAGGTATGGGGGACCTTATGTGATCATCGGATTCACATCACCAGTAATCTGCAAGCTGAGGCATAAGAAGGACCAGAGAGAACGTACGGCTCATGTGAGTGAGTTAAAACCACAGGCCGAGGAGATACAGAACGAATGATTGACGATTGTCAATGATAAAGGTTCACTACAACAAAAGATAAACTGATGGTTTCAGTCAAAAGGGAGAAAACTGATGAGTTTCAGTAAAAACGGAGAAGAGCTGATGGTTTCAGTTTGAAGTTGAAATAAAACTGATGATTTTTCAGTTAGAAGGTCCACCTTATTGGCAACAACGAGCGATATTCATATTCATCCATAATATAGGTAAAAACTGATGATTTCAGTCAGTAGGTCCACCCTAATGGAGAAAACTGACGATTTCAGTTATAAGGTACACCCTATGGATAATGCCAAGAAGTCTTTAGTAAAATACATAGAACAGAGGATTTTCAGAATAAGGTCCACCCTAACTAAAAGGTACCCCTTGCTTGTCGATACGCAGCGAAACGCGGCGAATTGACCAAGAAGGGGAAATGAAGGGGGCCTGTATGAGAGAGAGGGATAGAGAGAAAGAGGGATGGCGATGTAACCAACTCCAGTTAGGATTACTCTCTGGCCAAGATTTCATGATGGCCGCCGTAATCCTAACGGGGATAGGCAGAGCCTCGAATGCCTATAAAAGAGGCCTCCCAATCTCGAATAGTTCTTTCTCTAAAAGGTATTTCACGAGACGAGATGCCATACAAGTCAGAAGACAAACCAAGGTTGGTACTGGGATTCGCTGGGCGAGGCCGGAGGACCGCACCGGAGGGGCAGCGACTGCTGTCCAATGGCAGACGACGTCTGCCATTTGCCGGTGTGGGTCCAGGCCGCCGCCCACGAAGAAGTCCATCACCGGTGCTCCAGATCCTGGCGTCGCCGCTGGTGTCGGATGCGGTGGAGGACTTTCAGTCACCCAGCCCATCCCCACGGCAAATGGGACGCTGGAGAAGCGATGCGGAGAGCGATGCGGAGGGCCAGGGGATTAATTGGGAGGACGAATTCGGTGTGGCAGAGCCATGTCAAGGCGTGGATGAGGCAATGGCAGCCGCGCAGCCGCCATACCAGCCTCTCCGGAGTCCGTCGCATGCTTGGGTTCCTGTCCGCCCACCTACGCCAAGGCCAGAGCCGGAGACCATCGTCACCTCCGACTCGGAGGGTGAGTCACCGACACCGGATCCGGAACCGAAATCCGAGGGACGCGGTGGCTGGATCCCCCCCACTAGGTCACAGTGGCACACCACCACCGTGATTAATGGGTGGAGGATCCACCAGGTGACAACGACGGTCATCTGGTCCGAGCGCGTCCAGGGCGAGACGGCGGGGGCGAACTCGCGGGATCCGCGAGGGAAGCAACCCCAGCCGGCAGAAGCGGCAACCGAGCAGCCACCACCGGAGGCCGAAGCAAAAGGGGCGCTAGGTGAGAAGGGAGCGGAGGCTGACGAGGGCACGGCGGCCGAAGAAAGGGAGAAGGAGAGAGAGGATGTTGACGAGGGCTCGACGGCCAAAGAAAGGGAGGAGGAGAGGTCAGAGGAGCAGACAAGAAGACCGGTGCTACAGCGGCAGCGGTCTTGCCCCGGACCACAGAGCGCACAAGCACGGCCAAAGTATAACCGGCAAACATCGTGGCCAGGGCACCAACAGGAGGAGAGTCCGCCGAAGGAATCGGCACCAAAAACGTCGCAGAGGTGGCGGTCACTATACCTGGAGGAATGGCCACGTGAGGCGCTGCGAGTGCAGCTGACCCGGAAAGGGGAACCCAGGCAAAGCTGGTCCCACATATTGTGGATAGGGGCCACACGTTATCGCCTGCGAACGCGAGGAGGCAAAGGCGAGGTGTGGGTGGAGGCGGGCCTCGTTAGAAACAAAAACGAGAAAGGCAAAGCTAACTTCGTCTGCACCGAAGTTTTGATACACTTGAAATAGCTTGTCACAACGGTTAGCGACTTCGACCAAACTCCGCAAATCAGCTTAAAAACATGAAATATTACCCATGACCGTGTTTGAGAGCGATAATATTGAGAACAAACCAGTTTTTCTCACTAAAACCCATTTTCGAACGAACATTTGTATGGCAGCTACAAGAAGTAGTCATCCGATCCGGTCGGTTCCGACATATTAGCAGCGTGCAGTAAAAAGAAGACTCTGTGCAAAGTTTCAGCTCGATAGCTCCAAAACTGAGGGACTAGTTCGCGTAGAAACAGACAGACGGACGGACGGACGGACGGACGGACAAAGCTTAATCGACTCAGCTCGTCATGCTGATCAAGAATATATATACTTTATGTGGTCGGAGATGTGGTCTATGCGTTGCAAACTTCTGGGCAAAATTATAATACACTTTTCAAGTGTATAAAAAAGTATTTTTTATACCCTTGCAAAGGGTATTACAATTTTGCCCAGAAGTTTGCAACGCATAGAAATATTCATTTCCGACCCTATAAACTATATATATTCTTGATCAGGGTGACGAGCTGAGTCGATTGAGCTTTGTCCGTCCGTCTGTCCGTCTGTCTGTCTGTTTCTACGCAAACTAGTCTCTCAGTTTTAAAGCTATCGAGCTGAAACTTTGCGCAGAGTCTTCTTTTTACTGCACACTGCTAATATGTCGGAACCGACCGGATCGGATGACTATATCTTATAGCTGCCATAGGAACTATAGGTCGAAAAGTGGGTCTTTGAGAGAAAAACTTTTTTTGTTTTTAATGTTAACGTGTCTCACTTCATCGATTATTAATATTATACGCTTCTACACAGATTTGGAAGTTTTTGTCAAAATCGGATGACTATATCTTACAGCTGCCATAGAAACTATCGGTCGAAAAGTGGGTTTTAATGAGAAAAACTTTTTTTGTTTTTAATGTTAACGTGTCTCACTTCATCGATTATTAATATTATACGCTTCTACACAGATTTGGAAGTTTTTGTCAAAATCGGATGACTATATCTTATAGCTGCCATAGGAACTATCGGTCGAAAAGTGGGTTTTATTTAGGAAAATTGTTTTTTTTAATGCTGGCGTTCTTAAACTCTGATGTATTAAAACATTTGCAAGGGTATAAAAACTTCGGCAAAGACGAGGTTAGCTTGGCCTTCTCGTTTTTTAATAAAACAACCCACAGTGACCGTGTTCAGCAGAACAACATGCTCCATGATCAAGTATAAATTTGCAATAATCTTCCTACTAAACTTGAGTAATGCGGCATGAAAATAGCCAATTTGAGGTATCATGATACAGGAGCATGTATCAAAGAAATAGTATGCAACTTTAAAGTGATACTGCTCCCTCGAACAGCAAAAACTACTAGATGCAAAATTTTTTTCTGATACCTGCTCAGGGATCAATTATTCTGCTGAACAAGGCCAATGTGAACAAAAAATGGTCATAATTTATTGGGAAAACATATAAACACCAGGGACACACAAACATTCACGAACATGCACGGGAGACACACGGACTAGTAAGGGTGGAAAAGTCAAAAGCCAACGAACACACATATACAAACGCGAGACATGGCGGACAAAATGATCTCGCGAACACGGAACACACAGCGACACCAACAAGAAGAGGTGGGTGGACACACACAAGCACGACATGAGTTAAAATTGAAATAAAAAAAAAACACACACACACACAGTTAACAGCAGTCTTCGGGGTAAAAGGTTAGGCAGGGCATGGGCACGCAGGCTGGCCGACACAGGGGCATGGAGACGGAGGTGGCAGCGTCGTCGGCGGCGCAGCCGCAGTCGACAGAGGGTCGCACCTGCTGAAAGAAAGGAGAAAGGGGGGAAATTAAGAAGAAAGGAACATGAGAATAAAAGAAATTCTTACCTGGTCAGAAAAATCCATGTGCAGACGGAGATGGGAGATCAGCGATTGGCTGATAATCGATTACTATCGAGATCGGTGACGAGTAACGATGGTTACTAGTCATCGGGGCAATTGAGATGGGAGTCAGGCCGATAGGCGATTAACCGACATATCGGAAATTAAAATGGATAATTGGGGCGGGAAATTCAAAGGGGAACAATGTAAACAGAAATGGGACATATCCGCTTCCCGAAGAAAGAGGGGAGTGTGAGGAATGTCGTATTTCCCGGCAGAGGGGAAAGAGGGAAAATGCGGCGCCTCATCAAAGGGGAATCAAGGCGGATTCAGGGGAAAGGGAAAATGAATGCGAGGCCATGGAACAGCAGCACGACGGACAACGGACGTAAAATGTAAAATCGAAGGATCCGTTAAGTTGGAGCCAAGGATAGTTGTCGCAGTCGCACCAACGAGATGAAGCGACAATATCACTGGCCGAAGCCAAAATACGCTGTTGCTAGGCAGAGGAAAGTGCCGTATGGAAGGTTTTGGAGTCTCGAATGTTCTAGAAGCAGACAAGGAGACATCAGGAGACAGCCCAGGAGGGCTATAAAAGGCGTCGGCGGCGGCATAGAAGGTAGTCAATGTGAAACGAGAATTAAGCGAGTGCGGAACGTAACGACAAAGTTGAAGTGCGGCAAATCGGAGTATCCAAGAGTACTAAAGACGTGTAATCGAGTGCGGAATCCTTAAAGGGGATACGGAATAGTCCTTGGAAGGACTTCGGCAGGATAAGGCAAGTCCTGGTGCAAATACCAGGTCTCGAGTAGTGAAAAGGAAGCTGAGTGCAAGTAGAGCCTGCGAGTCGAACGGTGATTCGACGTGGAAGGCGAACATACTAGCCAGCGCATCCTTTGTAGTCCTTGAAGGACACCAGTAGGGCAGTACGTAGGAGGTTGAGCGTAATAGGCGAGCCTGCGAGTCAAGCGATCGCTTTGGCGTGCACAGCGTGTCCTTAGCCAACGGAATCTAACGGCGATCAGACGGATAGGAGGCGTACCTTGCGGTTTGCCAAGGATACCTCAGATAGGTATAAACAATTGTTAATTAAGCTAAGTGAAATAAAAGAGAAAGTGAACAATAAAGTGAACCGCGTCGCTGGTGCATAATAGAATAAAGAATCACAATTTTTTTTTTATTGCAAGTCCAATATAAATTTGTTGGAACGATCCTCGACAACCCTAACCATACCCTACATTGGTTTTCGGGTCAAAAGGACTCGTTTTTGTTATTAGTCGTTACAACTTTTAAATAATGGTCAAAGGTTTTTCCATTAAAAATGGGGAGAAAAGAAAAAAATTTTTTTTGGATAAGCGGCGGTAATCAAAGCGGTCGAGTCTCAACCCATTTTATGGGATTTGACAAACAAAAAGCATTTCGATTCAATTGCAATTAGAAGTGCTTGGGACTCCATAGCTGCCCAATTGCGGAAAACAGGTGAGCGGTACATTTAATTAATTGAAGAACCAATGATTAAGAAACATATACATATTTCTGTTTCAGCGTCGGAATGCAAAAGTGCATGGACGTCTTTGCGTTCAAGCTACAAATACAAAACTAAGAAGCTGCCAAAAAGTGGGAGTAGTGGTGGAGTTATTTTGCAGCAGTCAAAAATACAGGACTCTGCTGAGTGGAAGTTTGCGCCACTCATGGCATTCTTACCGGACTTATCGATGCACAGAACGTTAGTAGCTTTGTTGTTATTTATTTTTGTTGATTTTATTTTGCTATTCTTATTGCAGTTCCACGAGCAGTCCCTGTAAGCCTGCAGCATGCGCGATCTCAAGTGCTCCATTTTCGCCAGTTACTATGTTTTGTGAAGCTGCTTGGCCCTCGCAAGGTTTTCCATTCTCGTCAACTGATCCGTGCTCCCAAGCTGCATTGTCCTCGCCAGCTGATCCATCCTCACCAGCTCAGCCGCCCTCGCCAGTTGTATTCGACCCCGAAGACTCATTTGCCAATTCCATCACCGACAACCTTGTGGACGACAGCTCTTCTGTGTGCATCCTCATACTCATATGTAAGGAAACAACCTATTGATACATATGAGCAAACAATTAAAAACCAAATGTATATTCTTGTTAACAGGAGGCGGTGCAATCCAAGAGGCGCAGGGTGGAAGAACCATCGGCTGTAGGAAAAGTGTTCGGGCTGATGGAAAATTTTTTGGGTGATCAAAAAAACCTATTAGCTCAGCGATAGCCTCGTCCCATATTGGCTTATTAAAAGGGGGGGGGTGCGAACTCTAAATAATCTTCTATAAAATAAACTTAATTTATATATTTCGTTGTTTAATTAAATTTTTATTAATTTATCGGTATGCCGGAATCAGCGGAATCATACTGCCAGGGTACAGACCCGGCTTCACTGTTCACATATTTTTTTACTTTTTCCCTGATTTCTTTAAAGTTATTGTGAATGCGTGGGTCGTCGTCAGGGGGGGTCCGTATCCGAGGCGGGTGCATGTCATAACGCCCAGTGTCATAGCGCCCACGGGCGGTATGACACAAACAATTTTGCCCGCGGGCGTTCTGTCACTTTTAAAATGTCATAACGCCCACGGGCATTATGTCATTTTTCTTGTGGGCCTTATGACACTATGAGAAGTGCATTAACGCCCGAACCTAATAATAATGAAATACGTGGTATAAATCAGTGGCGTAGACGCGGTACCCCCATATTGGGTTGCCCAAAAGTAATTTTTGACGTTTTCAAAGAAAGTAAATCCATTTTTAATCAAACTGAGAATGAACCTGAATCAAATATATAATCCATTTTGTTCGATAACCTTTTCCATCTGCCCAGCAAATTTGATTCCACGAGCATAGACTTCTGGCCTTTATCTGCAAAAAATGAACCAAGGCGATTTTAGCCTCATCATTGCCGAAGTTTTACCATGTAAGAAGTTCTGCAAAGATCTAAATAAATGGTAGTCTATTTCTTATGAAAAACATTCATTTCCGGTCATACAAAATTGTGTGGTCTTGCGTTGTCATATGGAAAATGACACCTTTCGATTCATAAATTCTGCCGTTTCTCGTTATGGCTGCATTTAATTTTCCAGTTGTTCACAGTAAACACGAATTCATGTTTGGTTCCTTACACCAAAATGTACCGCGCCCTTCCAATCCCACCAGACAGACAGCATAACCTTCATTTGGTGCGTATCAGCCTCTAAAGTGGTTTGAGCTGGTTCACCATGCTTTGACCCTGATCGTTTCGCCTAACGTTATTGTAAACCCTCCAGTTGTCATCTCCGGTTATGCTCACGCCTTAAAAAGGGATCGAATTCATTGTTTAATGATATCAACGTTATTCTTTTTAAATGAATTCTTTCAATTCAGGTGGTACCTCAACCCTGCCCACCACTAATACCAATAAAACGTCTAACATCACATTACATGCAAATACTAGACGTTAAACAACACTAACTGCTGCACAATTTGAATTCAAATTCAAACTCACTTTTCTACACACGAAAACAAAGCACTATACGCAAAAAAAAACTACTTCACAGGACATTAATTGGCAGACTCTAGATGTAACGAGTCTTTAGCGCACCCTCCCATTCCTTGCAGCAGGACATGACCATTTCCTTTTTTTGTGCTGCCCCAAAATTCAACGACGAGTAAGCCGGTTCAAGCCATGTTCAGCTCCACCCCTTTCCTCCCATATCAAAACTTTTTAACACATTCTTTCTTTTCCTTTCATTGACTTAATTTATTGACAACACCTTCTTAATATCTAACATTTTGTTTTCTTTGATATTTGGTTTTTATTTGGTTGCAATTTCGTTTGTGTAGTTGTTGCCAACCTGCGATTTGGTTTTATGTCCAATTGGACCAAAAATGTATGTTTGTTGCGTGACAATGGGACACACTTATGCGGATTGCCTACCTATAAGAGCTCTTAAAGGGAAGGGTTGCCTTCAATGGAAGGACAATTTTTTTGGACAACAAAAAGATATATAAAAATAAACATGCAAGACCAAATCTTGCTGCAGGGACTCAACAAAATGCACAAATAAATTTCACAGCAAAAATACAAAAAAAATATAGTAAAAAAAATAAATAAGTAAAAATAAATATGCAAGGAAATAAATCAAAAATAATTATTGAAAAAAAATAAAATATATAAATAAATTACGAACTAAAAAAAAATGTATTGAAAATTTTCTTTTGGGATGAAATAAATAAATAAATAAATAAAACGGACTCAAAAAAAAAGAAACTAACATATATAAAACAAAACTAAAGTTGTCGCCTCTTTGTAGGCGTGTCGGCCTCTCTGCCAGTCACCGCCAGATAAATATATATTTTTTTGTGTAGCAGTTATGGAGTCAATCTCCGAAGTGCCAATATATAAAAGGGTTTAGGTGGAGGGGCCAAACACTGCCTGATCAGCAAAAAAAAATTAATTTTTCAGGCCGCCATTAGGCGTGGCAAAAATCAAAATGGCAAGCTGCTGGCATGGGTGCTTCGCCAGATAAAAAGACGGTTTGGTGACGTTATTAAATTTTTATGGCTTCCAGCTCATTAGTGGTGCCTCCACGGACAAAATAGGCTCAGATCCACCAGAAAAAAATCTGACCAGGCCTGGAAATGTGGCCTGGTCTGAGGAACTGGATTTCTTTGGACAGGGTTGGCTATAAAAAAAAATTCTTTTATACCCTAATCCTGCCTCTAACGAAGAACGACTTACCCGTCCTTACTGGCCAATCCGGACTTCCAATTGGATCCTAGTCGGAAAGTAGATTGGGGTTGCTTCTGGCCTTTGGAAAATTTTGCACTTTAATTTTACTTATTATGCTTCACCACATATATGCGACTGCGCGCAAGCCACTTGCATCACAAACTGCCTATCTCGACCTTCACCCACTTTCTTCAAAGTCATGTTCCAAATTTTTTAAACATTCCGGGTCATTGGACTCTTGCCCGTGAAATGTCCACCCTAACACACGACTTTTCTCCCATCCCTAAAATGCCTCGCTATCCAACCCTTTTCCCAGCCCATGGTTGCCATTCGGCCTTATCGATGATCGATGTAGGCGTGCTTGATCACACGGCTTACAACACACATTAAACTGTACTTTTAATAACGGTACTTTCATTGATTCTTGATAAACTTTGCAAGTTTTAAGAAATTGAGGGCGTTATGACACAGGTTGAAAATGTCATAAGGCCCACGGGCGCTGTGACATTTTCGGTGCGGGTGATGTGACACTTTTAAATGTGTCATAGCGCCCGCGGGCGCTATGACATGCACCCATCCGAGGCATTGTAGTCGCAGTTTTCATTGGTGGAGATTTTTTACGGTGGTGGGTACCAAACCCGACGCACTAACCCTATATATTATACCCTGTAGGGAAGGGCGATACCTTATCGTGCGACTTCTTCAATCTACTGATGGAATATACAATATACTGCGCCGGTGCCCACATGCCAACAGAACGGGCGCCTTTATTTATAAAGATCTAATGCTACTCGCATATGCCGATGATATCGACATCATCGGCAAAAACGAACGGGCGGTAAGCAGGGCGTTTTCAGAGATTGAGAGGCAGTCAGAACTGATGGGTCTAGCGGTGAATGAGGACAAGACGAAATACCTTGTATCCGCGGACAAAAAGTCCTTGCGTCTTGGACAATTTGTTACAATGGGAGAATACAACTTTAAAGTTGTTGAGGATTTTGTTAACCTCGGAACGACGATAACCAGCGACAACAACATCAGTCTGGAAATCCGACGAAGGATCACTCTTGCAAACCGATGCTTCTACGGGCTAAGTAGAGAGCTCAAGAGCAGAGACCTCAAGCGAAGAACAAAATTAGCCCTATACAAGTCGCTTATCATCCCAGTCCTGCAATACGGCGCAGAAGCATGGACAATGACAGCAGCGGATGAAGCGGCGATTGGCGTGTTTGAACGAAAGATTCTTCGGAGGATTTATGGACCTTTAAAAGTTGGCGATGTTTTCCGCATTCGAAATAATGACGAACTGTATGAGCTCTATGGGGACACCTGTCTGGTCAAGCGCATAAAGCAACAGCGGCTGCGCTGGTTAGGACATGTCACCAGGATGGACGAAGAAGCTCCAGTAAGGAAAGCTTATTATTCGAAGGCGGCTGACTACGGAGGAAGAGGCAGGCGGGGGAGACCTCGACTGAGATGGGATGACCAGGTTCGGGCAGACCTTGCCAAGCTTGGTTTGACCAATTGGTCCCAGCTCGCACGGAGCAGAAGCGACTGGCGGACATTGTTGGCAGCGGCCGAGACCGTCGAACGGTTGTGATGCATGCATCGGGCCAATCAAGAAGAAGAAGAAGTATTGTGAATGCGGCCACGGTTGGGACGCAGATGGGCGAGCGGTGTCTCCCTCGGTATATCGACGTCTCTTCGGAATCGGTACTCCTTGGGACTTGTCCTTAGTAGGAGGTTGTGGAGTGCACAGCAAGCTGCAACAATCTTTTGGGCTTTGGTGGGATTGCATAACAGCGTACGTTGCACTGCCACCCAATTGGCGCACAAGATGCCGAATGCAATTTCAATACAGCGACGAGCCCGGCTAAGCCTGTAATTGAAAATGCGTTCGTCAGGTGCGTCAGGTTTCGGGAACCGTAGGGCTTCATAATACGTTTATGTAGGGGGAATGCTTCATCCCCAACGATGAAGTATGGAGTCGATTCTCCATTCAGAATGCTGTCCTCGGGAAACTCCAAACACCCAGACAAAAGATCCTTTCCTAGATTGCAATGGGAAAAGGCGTTCATATCTCCCACACTTCCATAGGCACCAACGTCAATGTAAGTGAAGCAATATGAAGCGTCGCATATTGCCATTAACACAATAGAGTGAAAGCCCTGGAATTGTATAAAGTTGTTAGAGTAACATGTATAAGATTTCAAATTTTGTTCGACATACCTTATAGTTGTAAAATGAGCTGCCACTATTGGGGGAAGCCTTTATTTGTACATGTTTCCCATCAACGGCACCGACGCAGTTCAGGGAAATTCCATTTTTCGTGGAGAAAAATATAAATATAGGGGAGAATGGGGGGTTCTGAGCCGCTGGGGGTTGTGAGCCACTCGAATATTGGCCACAAAAAAAAAATTAATTTAAACTTTTTGCTTATGTCATGTGTCTCCCTTCTTGTTACCTAACTTTTGGCAAGCAACCTATCAATCTACACCTTCTTTAAGTTCGTGAACCATAACTTGACTTTTTTTTCAAAAAAAAAAGTTTTTTTTTTCATTTTTGACTTGTGAATATTATACAAAATTTTTTTCGTAATGACAAAAGAAAGTATGAGGGAAATATCTTTGGTCAATTGCCTTTTTGATAGAAATATGTTTTTTTTTTGTAACAATTTCTTTTTGGTTATGTGACGTCACCAAAAAAAAGTGAGATATGGGGGGTTGTGAGCCACTTCGAAAAAAAGTCGGTTTTTTTTCAAAGAGAATATTGCAATGACGCGCAATAAAACAGAGGAAAAACTCTCCAAAGAAGTAAAAAAAACATTGAAAAAGGCAATCAAAAGAACAGCCACAAGCAAAAAGTGCTCGTATATAAAAGAAAACAAGCCTGATGCCAATCAATCAATTTTCACTCTTCATTGAAATTTCTTAATTCAGAATACGAGAAAAATTGTTCATTTTTTCAAATAATAAAGAATAATGGCTTAAAAACACAAATTTTGAACTTTTAGATGGGTGGCTCACAACCCCCACAAATTTTCGAAATGTCAAAAAATCACTTTTTTTTCAATATGAAATAAAAAAACCCAAAATTTTATTTTTTAAAACTAGTAATGAGGAAAGTTTTGTGCATATTTTACTTAAAATACAAAATTTACTGATCGAAAAAATATTGATTTTTGGCGAAGTTATGTTCGAAAAACAAAACTATGATCACAACCCCCACTCTCCCCTACGATTATAATAAATATATTTGAATGTAACATAATTAACTTACTCCAATACAATAGCCAACTTCGCTTTGATTGGCCGTGTATTGCGCCTAGGCATCAAGATCGGCTCCACCAAACAAAAACCCAGTTGAATGTTACTTCCGACATGTGGACAAATCATGCCGACAATATTGCAAATCTGAAACAAACTCGATCAGGGTACGGTATACACGTATGTTCATGCAAAAATTTGGGTCTCTATCTCTTATAGTCTCTGAGATCGACGCGTTCATACAGACAGACGGTCTTACTTGTTCATTCATAAGTTTTCTATATTTATTAGTTAATTGTTTATTATGTAATATAATAAATAAAACGAGAGCGTAAGTTAAAGTCGGCTCTATCCGTCTTCGATATACAAGTTACTCATGAAAAGTAATGTTGAACAGCGTTCCTGCGTTCCTGAGGGGTGAAGATCCGTAAAGTATGCAACATTTTTTAACTCCGCTATTAATTATGCGATCTTTATATCTTCAGGGAATATAGGTATTGCTAATTTAAATTTAAGTTTTAAATTTGAACTCGATATCTTAAAAAATGTGGAAGTTATTCAACATTTTGTATTGTGGGGGCGGGGGTGGGCGTGGCAAAAATTTGAAACAAACTTGATTTGCGTGCAGACAATTGGAGTCTACATGTCAAGTTTGGTGGCTCTAGCTCTTATAGTCTCCGAGATCTAGGTGTTCATACAGACAGACGGACGGACGGACGGACAGACGGACATGGCTATATCGGCTCGGCTGTTGACGCTGATCAAGAATATATATACTTTATTTGGTCGGAAATGATTCTTTCTGCCTTTTACATTCATTCGCACGACTTCAGTATACCCTTTTTACTCTACGAGTAACAGGTATAGTGAGTGAGTATAAACAAGTAAGATCGTTGCAGTCGAGTAGCCCGACTTCAATATACCCTGTACAATTGACAAACACTCACGCACACACACATACACAAACGCGCAAATACCCAGCCAGCAATTTAGCAAAAGTTGTGCAAAGCAAGCTTAAAGTAAGATTACTTTTGAAAGTGCTGTCGCATGGCAGCCTACGACATTTACAAAACACTTGCTAAAGTATGCTATTTGCGCATGTCGTTTCGGCGACCGAGAGAAATTTTGTGCTCACTCTCTTTTTCTCTCTAGCTCTCTTCGCAAAACTTCTGATCGTTTCGTGCTATGCAGCTGCAGCTGCATAAAAATTTAACCTTGAGCAAAGGCAAGAAAAAAATGTGTACAACTGAAAATTGAAATTTTGCAAATCTGAAACAAACTCGATCAGGGTACGGTATCCACCTATGTTCATGCAAAAATTTTGTCTCTATCTCTTATAATCTCTGAGATCGACGCGTTCATACAGACAAACGGACCGACGGACAGACGAACATGGCTAAATCGACTCGGCTGTTGATGCTGATCAAGAATATATATTCTTTATAGGGTCGGAAATGTTTCCTTCTCCCTGTTACATACATTTGCACAACTTCATGATCCCCTTTTACCCATTTTTAATGAGTACAGGGTATAAAAATATAAAATGTTGCGAGTTTGCGAGTCGGGGAAAAAATTTTTGGTTTGTATTATAATTTTGCCCAGAAGTTTGCAACGCTTAGAAATATTCATTTCCGTCCCTATAAACTATATATTATATATTCTTGATCAGGGTGACGAGCTATGTCGATAGAGCTTTGTCAGTCCGTCTGTCTGTCCGTCCGTCTGTTTCTACGCAATCTAGTCTCTCAGTTTTAAGGCTATCGATCTGAAACTTTGCACAGAGTTTTCTTTTTACTGCACACTGCTAATATGTCGGAACCGACCGGATCGGTTGACTATATCTTGTAGCTACCATAGGAACTATAGTCGAAAAGTGGGTCTTTGTAAGAAAAACTTTTTTGTTTTTAATGTTAACGTCTTCCACTTCAGCGATTATTGATATTATACGCTTTCACATAGACTTGGAAGTTTTGGTTAAAATCGGATGACTATATCTTATAGCTGCCATAGAAATTATCGGTCAAAAAGTGGGTTTTAATTAGAAAATTTTTTTTTTAATGTTAACGTGTCTCACTTTAGCGATTATTAATATTATGCACTTTTACACAGATTTGAAAGTTTTGGTCAAAATA
Source organism: Lordiphosa stackelbergi (assembly GCA_018904235.1). Taxonomy (NCBI): domain Eukaryota; kingdom Metazoa; phylum Arthropoda; class Insecta; order Diptera; family Drosophilidae; genus Lordiphosa; species Lordiphosa stackelbergi. Next base: position 57,533 of record JAEIFU010000469.1, read on the forward strand.
GGATGACTATATCTTATATCGAACTATCGGACGAAAAGCGGGTTTTATTTAGAAAAATTGTTTGTTTTAATGCTGGCGTTCTTAAACTCTGATGTATTAAAACCAGAGCTCGCAAAATATGGTCAACCAAATTTTTCTATGCTGTCTGCTTACCGAAATGACAGGAAAAAATTTAACAGAGTTGCTCACTCTCTCAACAGAACACTAGATTTTGATTTTCTAGTGTTTTCTATTTCATAGTAATCGATGAGAGAAACACACTGAGCTGTCTGACTATAACAGTTTGATGGGGGACAATTTCGTTTGGGTGTCAGCAGCTGAGCATAAGCAACTGAGCAAATCGAGCCAAGTGTCTTTTTGTTGTTGTGCTACACACTCACCTTGGCCTACTAGGATTAAAATACATATGTTTAAAAATATACAATATTCGATGTGTTATAATTAAAATACTTATTTTTAAGCATTAAGTAGCTGGATCATCCCAAGCGTTTTCACGACAATCTCAGTCTTTAACAACGTATATTTAATTATTTGCAAATTAACTCCTTGGACTGATTTCTCCAGTCTGGTCGCCAAAACAATTTTAAGCGATATGAGCTATGTTTAACCATAACCTTTATATCGTCTTTTATGGACAGCCCTTTCACTTGGACATGATCCATATTTCTCGAGCCTATTGGAGCCATTTGCAGGGCATTATGTATGTATTTTTGTTGACAATTTTGTATTGTTTGTTTATCAGGGATCGTAAATAAGAGTTATGAGTTTGAAAAAATCGAACCTGAAAAAAATTTTCTACATTAATGGGAAAATCTTAGATATACTAATTCAGGATGCAGTATCCTGTTAACAAGATAAATTTTTATTTTTAATTTTTATAAAAAAATTAAAAATTAACTCTTATTTTTCGATCAAAATAAAAAACATAAAAAATCATAAAATAAAAGTTATTTTTCAATTTTTATTTAAAAATCATAAAATAAAAGTTATTTTTCAATTTTTATTTAAAAATCTAAAAATAAAAGTTATTTTTCAATTTTTATAAAAAAATCAAAAAATAAGAGTTATTTGTCAATTTTTATTAAAAACTCCAAAAATAAAAATTATTTTTCAATTTTTATAAAAAAATCAAAAAATAAGAGTTATTTGTCAATTTTTATTATAAAAATTGAAAATAAAAATTGAATGTAAATATCTTAAGAACCGCGTAGTGTATTGCCAAAATTTAAAAACATTCATGATGTACAGCTCAATACCTATCATTTGATACATCACATGTCCTGAAAGGACCAACATTAAGGATAATATAAATAAATAATTATATATAAAATAAATTGGTTACTTGAGTTATTTGTTGGATTTTTAGATATATACTTATTAATCATCTATCTGGTTTTCACAATAAAAATGCGCTTTGTGACTTTGTATCAATTATACTCTGTTCAATCAAAGACACTTCATATATAGATACCGCATCTCATACAAACTTTTTTTTGTGGGATCCAATGTCAGCTCCCAAGAAAAATCGTTCTTTGCGTCACATGTGTCATCTATAATATCTATAAACTTTTGCTCTCAGTCGTATAGCTAATTTAGAAAACGTATAGCTAAATTTCAATATATGTTTCCTCGTACAGGCAGCGAGAAGCACAAATTTGCATCCAATGTCAGCTCCCAAAAACAATCGTTTTTTGTTTCACATGCGTCATCTATAATATCAATAAATCTTTGGTTCAATTCATTACATGGTTTCACTCTTAAATTACTATTTATTTTATAAAGGCCTGCGAAAGTGTGACTTTTCGTACACTTTCGAAATGACATCCTTCGATAGTTAGACAGCTTTAAAATCCTTTTAAATATAATTGTACCAAATTTTGAAGTCAGATATGCTGGTTTTGCATATTGTCTATAGTTGGATTAAGGTAAAAAGCACATATCTGCGACAGAGACGTCTGATATGATCAAGCAGGCTTAGCCAGATGTTGCTTTAGCAAGAAGTGGTGTGTTTCGGTGGCACCAGGCCTTTTTGGAGGGACGGGAAGCGGTCGCCGATGAAGACTGAGCTGGAAGACCTTCGACTTCGACAAATACCGACAATGTGACGCGTGTGCGCAAAGTTTTGAACTTAGACCGTCGACTAAGTATTCGTTTAATTGCCCAGATGTTAAAATTACCAAAATCTGTGACATGACATTGAAGATGGTCCCAAAAGAGAACTTGAAAAGTGACTTCTTGTGAACAGCTAACTGACCAAGGCCGGCATCTTATCGCTTCCGCAGCCGCCCTACAGCCCAGATGTGGCCCCCCGATCTTTTTTTTGTTTCCTCGCCTGAAAAGGCCGATAAAAGGCAAGCATTTTGAGGCGACAGAGGGAATCCAAGCAGCATGCACCGCGACTCTCAAGGCTATCCCAGAAAATGCCTTCCGTGACGCCTTTGATGCTTGGAAATCGCGCTGGCAGCGCTGCATCGACACAGAATAAGCCTATTTTGAAAGTTTTTAAAGAATTGTAACGATTGGCTCAATAATTTTTTTTAAATCGACCCAGTGCTATTACTTTCCCGACAAACCCTGTATATTAAGAGATCTGAGGGCAATTGCAGGATGTAAAATGTTTGGCAGCTTAACCTCAAAAGCTATCTGTACCGCTAAGAATCATTTCGGTCTATAATTGGTGTCTCTTGGGGGATAAGTCTGAACCGAACTGTTTTGCTATGTTGGAATTCGGTTGGTTTGCGGTTCGGTCAATCAGTTGGAATTAGAGGTTCGGTTAGCTGCTAATAATTCTGACGGATTTCAAAAATATATTATTACATCTTGATAGAGAGAGGGAGTTTAAGGGGGCGGATTGGTGTCTCCATTACTCCCCTGGCTGTACCCTTATATATATATATATGTGTTACTTTTCGATTTACATCACGAGGTTCCTTGCTTGTTACTTTTTTACTCCCATGAATTCATACCTTAAGGATCCTTAATGTTGGTCCTTTCAGGACATGTGATGTATCAAATGATAGGTATTGAGCTGTACATCATGAATGTTTTTAAATTTTGGCAATACACTACGCGGTTCTTAAGATATTTACATTCAATTTTTATTTTCAATTTTTATAATAAAAATTGACAAATAACTCTTATTTTTTGATTTTTTTATAAAAATTGAAAAATAATTTTTATTTTTGGAGTTTTTAATAAAAATTGACAAATAACTCTTATTTTTTGATTTTTTTATAAAAATTGAAAAATAACTTTTATTTTTAGATTTTTAAATAAAAATTGAAAAATAACTTTTTTTTATGATTTTTAAATAAAAATTGAAAAATAACTTTTATTTTATGATTTTTAAATAAAAATTGAAAAATAACTTTTATTTTATGATTTTTTTATTTTGATCGAAAAATAAGAGTTAATTTTTAATTTTTTTATAAAAATCAACAAATAATCTTTATTTTATAATTTTTATTTTAAAAATTATAACCGTTACGTCCCTGTATTATATACATACAAAAATATATATCTTCATTTTTATTAATAAGGTTTTTGGCGACGGGAGATATTCAAAGCCATGTGAGCTCGATTTACCGCATCAGCAAGCAACACTTGGGCCTAAAAACCCAACAACCCAACTAAGCCGCGCTGCAGGATGAGTTTCCGATACGGAAGACGGACACTATGTTGATGTGGGCAAACGAGTTTGTGAGCGAGTGGAACTTTCCAAACACTATTGGCGCTATTGATGGAAAGTACATTGCGATAGTAAAACCACCCAACAGTGGCAGCGCCTTCTATAACTATAAAGTAAGTCACCTACTTGAACTTAAATAACATACAATAATAACCGATTTCTTGTAAATTTCGGGACTCTGCTCAACCGTTCTCACGGCGATCTGCGATGCATCGTACCGATTCACCTATATTGAAGTTGGAGCGTACGGTAGTGAGGGTGATATGAACGCCTTCCCCCACTTTTCGGTCGGAAACGCTATATTGTCGGGCAGTCTGGAGTTTCCGGAGGACAGCATGGTGAACGGAGTAAGCACCCCCTACTTCATTGTTGGTGACGATGCGTTCCCGTTACACAAGCGGATCATAAAGCCCTTCAGATCTCAAAGTTTGACTAGGCCCGAAAGAATTTTCAATTACCGCCCGAGCTGAGCTCACCGCTGCATAGAGAATGCATTTAGGCTTCTGAGTGCTAAATGTTTGGTTGTGCAAAGGACTTTGCGATGTCGACCAGACAGAGCACAAATAATCGTTGCTGCATGCTGCGCTTTGCGCAATTTATTGTTGCGCATTGGTCCAAAAAAGTATGACTCAATGTAGTATGTTGAAATTGTTAGTACGACAGATACTGCCACAGAATTTTGTTATTAAATTGTGATTTGGCGACCTTTCTAATTGTAGATGATGTAGAAAGCGATTTCTGTTTCTTTTTTCCGATATATTTCGGTTGCTCTTCGGCAACTGTCTTCATTTAACAAAATTCACAAAAAAACCAGTTCACGTACAATTTTTGCACGTCTGCACTGTGTGACGTGGAGTCTTCAACTAATTGGTAGTTCTCGATTAAGTGTCTGTATAAGTGAGCGCAGTTCTCATTGTCTGCCTTATAATTGAGTACCCTCTGTATTGTCGTAAAATTGTCCTGTTTTTGAATTTTGTTAAATGATTGTTTGTTTAATATGGCTGTACATTTATACACTTGAAAAGTGTATTATAATTTTGACCAGAAGTTTGTAACGCATAGAAGGAATCATCTCCGACCACATAAAGTATATATATTCTTAATCAGCATCTAGATTAAGCTTTGTCCGTCCGTCTGTCCGTCTGTTTGTTTCTACGCGTACTAGTAGTTTGCACGGAGTCTTCTTTTTACTGCACGCTGCTAATATGTCGGAACCGACCGGATCGAATGACTACTTTATGTAGTTGCCATAGAAAAGTTCGTTCGGAAAATTGGTTTTAGTGAAAAAAACTGTTATGTTCTGAATATTACCGCACTCAAACACGGTCATGGGTAATGTTAAATGTTTATAAGCTGATCTGCGAAGTTTAATCGAAGTCGCTAACCGTTGAAACAAGCTTTTTCCAGTGTATCAAAACTTCGGTGCGACGAAGTTAGCTTTGCCTTTCTCCTTTTTTGTAGTTTTGTATCACTAGAACTACTTTTTCGACCGATCCTTCCTATGGCAGCTGTATGCTATAGTCATCCGATTTGAATCAAACTTGACAGAATTGTTAATCTGTACAAAGTTTGGGAGCGATAGCATTGAAAACAAAAAAGCTTTTCTCACTAAGACTTTTTTCAGACCTATCTTTTGTACGGCAGCTATGCTATATAGTTGTCCGATTTGGATAAATCTCGGTGAAATTATGTAACATCATAGAAAACTTATAAACACGAGGATTGGGTGCGATAACATTGAAAACAAAAAAGTTTTTCTCACTACAACTAGTTTCTTGACCGATCGTTTCTATGGCAGCTATATGCTATAGTCATCCGATCCGGTCGGTTCCGACAAATGTGCAGCGTATTTATACCAAAAGACTTCGTGCAAAGTTTGGTAAATGTAAAATTGGCTGACAACTCCTCGAACGGGGCCAAGCCATGCTTCTCACAATCTCTTGGCGTGTGTGCCTTAAATTTTTCGCACAAGAGAAAGGGACCTACAGTTTAACGCCGAATCCGAACGGCAAAATTTGAGAATTTGCTTTTTCATGGCTAGATACTTCACAGCTGGCGCCAATAGCTGGTGAAGGTGACCGTATGTGTAAAAGCTATTCTTCCAAAGAAAGAAAAAAACTTTTATTACTAGATGTTCAGAGGCGGGTTCGAACCCACGACCTCCCGCCCAGCAGTCCAGCACACTAACCACTGGGCCACAGACGGCCACTGCGGCAAAGTTTGGTTACGATAGCTTTAAAACTGACGGAGGAGATAGCATAGAAACAGACAGACAGTCGGACGGACAGACGGACATGGCTATATCAACTCAGCTCGTCACGCTGATCAAGAATATATATACTTTATGTGGTCGGAGATGCTTCCTTCTGTGCGTTACAAACATCCCGACAATTTCAATATACCCTCTCCAAGGGTATAAATACGTCAGTTTTACATAAATGTAATAAACAGGTGAGTGGGAACTTACGTATGTGTATGCAGCAGGTGTGCTCCGCTCCGAGTCATTCTCAATGAAGAAGGAGTTGCTTTCATCGGAACGAAAGCCCATTGCCCCTTCATCTGGTGAATTGAGTGGACTGCAAATAAGCGTACTGGAGCTTGCTCCAGGGCTGCATGATGCGCTATCCAAAAACCTGGAGAAAGTAGTGCCAAAAATACAAAAACTTGGTATACAATCTGAAAAGCATCGACAGTGTCGCATACTTATGGCTGCGTCAGCACGTCCTTTTTGTCCGCTTGCTGTGATTACACCTCAGGCTGTCTCTGAAGAAATGCCAAGCGCTTTTGCAGTCATTCGCTGAAAAGCATTTATTAATTAATGAAATGCCATAAGGCAAATACTATATTACTAACATTTTTTTTTAACTTCCGCTCCAACACTTTCCCAGAAACTTCTTGGAGAGGTATGGTCGAAATGGTTCTTATCTGTGATATCCCACAGACAAGTTCTCAACTCAATTTGCCTTCACTAGAGCAAGGACAAAATCATAACTTAATGACCTAGAGCCTGCTAAAAAGTTCTGCGATTAAATTTGAAAGCAAAACCACTTGAGATGAGCGCCCTATTTCGCACTCGCTATCGACGAAAAAATGTGCAGAGCTTTCGCACACCTAACGCAATCTGAAGAAGAAAGAAGCGACGAGAACTCCCACGTAAAGGTTAAAAACAGAACCCGACAAACACACATGCGCGTTTTGACAAAAAAGAATAAAGGTAAACGAATTGAATTAAAACGAATAAAAATAAATAAATAAAATATCTAACTGATACGCATTCAAGAAGCTCTTCAATAGAAAATGCTACCTCGCTGTTGTATGTCGTACCAAGCATTGAGTATCTATATTTATAAAAGAGTTTTACCTGACTGACTGACTGGTGACCGTCGCACAGCCTAAACCATAAAAGATAGAAAGCTGAGTTTTTCACAGTAGTTTTGTCTTATGCTGAAAGTGAGTACTAAGACGGGGTTTTGGAAAATTCCACCCGGAAAAGTCGGAAAAGCGTCGGTAAAGTTTGTATGGAAAAAATGTTATTTTCACCCGATTGACTTGAAACTTGGTTTGTAAGCATAGTACGCGAAATGATTCGACATGTGTTTTCCCGATTTCGGAAAATCCGCCCACGAGGAAAATGGCTGGAAAATTCTGCATGTATCAACTATTTGTCATCGGATTGGCTTGAAATTTGGTTTGTAAGGTCAAAATGAGAATGCATTTGTGTTTTCATTTTCCGATGTTGAAAAATTTGACCTGACGCACAGTGGGCCAGCTTGTATGGAGACTGCGGCCAAAAATACTTTTAGTAGATATTTCGACTTGAAACTTTGTTTACGGCATTATAAAACCGTTAGATGTGAGATTTGATAAAATGGGCGTGGCTAAACCCTCACACTCCCACCCCTACCATACAATTTTACCAAGTGTAAGAAAAAGTTATTTCAAAAGTTTATATTTGTGTTTCAATTTTTGTTTATTTTGTTTTGTTATGTTAGTTTTTGTATTAAAAGCCTCCACTTAACATAAAATAAAACAAAATTAAAAAATTTAATTAATTAATACAACCTAAAAAAAATCCAAATATTTCAAAAACATTATATATCGCTGCAATCTCAGTTTTTATACCCTGTACCCATTAAAAATGGGTAAAAAGGGATCATGAAGTTGTGCAAATGTATGTAACAGGAAGAAGGAAACATTTCCGACCCTATAAAGTATATATATTCTTGATCAGCAACAACAGCCGAGTCGATTTAGCCATGTCCGTCTGTCCGTCCGTCCGTCTGTCCGTCCGTCCGTCTGTCCGTCTGTCTGTATGAACGCCCCATCCCGCCCCCGCAATTTGGAAAAAACGTTATATCTCCCACAGTTTTGAAGATAGACGATTCGTACTTTCTAGAGATAGTTGGCAATTAGCAAAATGAATCGATTTGCCGAAGAAATGATAAAAAATCGGATGAACGGTTCTCAAGTTATGAGCAAAAATGCGAATCAAGCCCCCCGCTACCACCCCACCCACCCTAAACAAAAATGTTGCATACTTTTCGGATGGTCACCCTAAGGGAAAGCAGGAGCACTGTTAAACATGTTTTTTCATGAGTAACGGGTTTATCGAAGTCGGTTAGAGCCGACTTTAACTTACGCTCTCGTTGTCAATTGTACGGGGAATATTGAAGTCGGGCTACTCGACTGCAACGGTCTTACTTGTTAAAGTTAATCAAATACTGGTTTTTAAAAAAAAAAAAAGTCGAATTGATTTGTAATTTTAAACAGATCATCAAAAAAAAACAAAAAATTAAAAAAAAAAACACTTAAAATAATTAGCTCCTACGAATAATCGGTAAAAAAAAAAAAAAAAAAAGTTATTTTTGTGTTGTAAAAAAAAAAACTTTCCGGCATTTTTTTTTAGTTAAAGTTTTTTATTTTTTAATAATAAAAGGTTGTTTAATATAACAAAAAAATAATTTAATAGTTTATGGGATTTCCTATTATAATTTTTTTAAACGAATTAAACAAATTAAAAAAATTTAAATTATTTAAAAAATATGTTAATACCTCTATTTATAATATTCAATTTCATTTTTCTTAATATCTGATTGATTAAAGTAGTTTTATTATTTTTTAAGTTTTAGTTGGATCTCAAGCTGCTCACTTTTCAGTAACCAATGAATTTCATGCTCTTTCTTTGAAGTTATTCTAATAGAGTACCGTTAAAATGAAACAAAACCAACTACACAATAAAAAAGCTTGGTCATTTATAAGTAAGAGATGACACTTACAAAGCCAAATTTCTGACTTTTTATACCCTGTACCCATTAAAAATGGGTAAAAGGGGATAATGAAGTTGTGCAAATGTATGTAACAGGGAGAAGGAAACATCTCCGACCCTATAAAGTATATATATTCTTGATCAGCATCAATAGCCGAGTCGATTTAGCCATGTCCGTCTGTCCGTCCGTCCGTCTGTCTGTCCGTCTGTCTGTATGAACGCGTCGATCTCAGAGATGATAAAAGATAGAGGTTTGACATGTATGGGACAAATGCTTCTTTTATCTGTACGCAGATCAAGTTTGTTTCAAATTTTGGCCACGCCCCCTCCCGCCCCCGCAATTTGGAAAAAACGTTATATCTCCCACAGTTTTGAAGATAGACGATTCGTACTTTCTAGAGATAGTTAGTAATTAGCAAAATAAATCGATTTGCCGAAGAAATGATAAAAATGGGATGAACGGTTCAAAAGTTATGAGCAAAAAAAGCGAACCAAGCCCCCCCGCCACCACCCCACCCACCCTAAAAAAATGTTGCATACTTTTCGGATGGTCACCCTAAGGAACGCAGGAGCACTATTAAACATGTTTTTTCATGACTAACGGGTTTATCGAAGTCGGTTAGAGCCGACTTTAACTTACGCTCTCGTTGTCAATTGTACAGGGTATATTGAAGTCGGGCTACTCGACTGCAACGGTCTTACTTGTTTATTTTTGGCATATGGCAGAAACCACTGTGTGACGGTCGGAAAATTGCCGGAAAATTCTGCATGAAAAAAATTATTCATCATCCGATTGGCTTGAAACTCGGTTTGTAAGATCAAAATGAAAATTCATTTGTGTTTTCATTTTCCAAATTTGGAAATAACGCCGGGATGTGGGTGGGATGTGGGAAGGATATGGATGGGATGTGGGTGGTATGCAGATCGGAATTGGGTGGGATATGGGCGGAAAGTGGGTGGTATGCAGATGGGAAGTGGGTGAGATGTGCGCGGGAAGTGGGTAGGATGTGGGTGGAATGTAGGTGGGAAGTGGATGGGATGTGGTCGGAAAGTGGGAGGGATCTGGGCGGGACGGTGGGCGGGATGGTGGGTGGGATGTAGGTGGGAAGTGGATGGGATGTGGAAGGGATGTGGGCGGTATGGTGGGTGGGAAGTAAATGGGATGTGGAAGGAATGTGGGCAGGATGAGGCCGGGAAGTGGGAGGGATGTGGGTGGGATGTGGAGGGATGTGTGCGGAAAGTGGTTGGGAAATGAGTGGGAACTGGGGGAAATAGGGTGTAAAGTGGGTTGGATGTGGGTGGACTGTAGGTGGAAAGTGGATGGGATGTGGGTGGGTTGTGGGCGGTAAGTGGGAGGGCTGTGGATGGGATTTTTAGACGGGAGTTGGGAAAATGTGGGATTGGGTAGAAGTTTTGCCCAGGAAGTTGGACAACGCATCAGCAAGTGAATCATCTGCGACCACGGGTATATAGTATATATAATATGATTAGCATTACGAGTTGAGGCGATTAAGCGAAGCCCGTCCGTCTGTCCTCTTCCGTCCTGTCAGTCCGTCTAAATGTCTGTCGTTTGTACGTTTGATACCTTTATTTGTAAGCGAACTTAGTACCTATTTAATGACTTGAGCTATCGCGTACTTGAAATTTTACTATTGCACAAAGCTATTCTTTTTATTGCACGTTGGTGATATGTCAGAACAGACAGTTTTCTACCAAAAAACTACTTTTTTAAGGTCATTTTCTGGTTACGCCTTCGGACCGCGATATTTTGTAAGAGCATACCGAAACTAAAAAAATCCCCCAAAGGACTTGGCCCTATCACATCGTAAAGGTACTTTTTTGATACCCAACATATTTTCACACCAAACTGAAATTTTGAAAAAGGTTAATTTTTATGAAGTCCATATATCATAAACCGTTTGGAATTTTGATTTTATATCTTTGGCAAAGTTAAAGATACAAACTAGAGGAAAAAAGTCATGAACAGACTGACCCAAAAAATTGGCATCTAGTGCTTCAAAAGTGCAAAAACTTCGAAAAAAGTGCAATTTTTTTCATGTTTTTTTGCCAGAAACGGCTAAACTACTGGGAATTTGAAAAACCTTTCTTCTGCGAAATTATCCCAAACAACAATATAAACAAATCTCTAGTACACGCCAGCTTCATACGAACACCCCTTCATACCATTTCACTACTCCGAAAGTGATTTTTTTATATACTGCTCCTTGTTTTTGTCGTGATATTTTAAGCAAATATTTTACAGTTATGTGAGCGCATATTTGATAAGTAAGAGAGAGAGACAGTAAGATGCTGAGCATGAAAAAAAAGCAGCTTTGGACATGTATAAGTGTATAAGTGTAGATTTGTATAAGGTGCATTCTTTATTGTTGTGTGCTAAAAGCGCAGTTTTTACGCTTTTGTGGTCGAGAAGATTAAATTAAATATGGAAAATAGCCGGTGTCCAAACGTTGATAATTTTTGTTTAGTTTGCGGCCATATAGTGCCCAAAAGTGAACAAAGAATAAGGTTTTCTCCGGAATTTAAGCTTGCTTATACACGCTATTTCGATGAGGTTGATCCAAGCGGTGAAGACTACACGCCGAATACAGTGTGCGGCAATTGTTACGGCCGCCTTTTGGATTGGTATCATCGACGAGACAGAAAATTGAGTTTTACGAAGCCGATGGTGTGGATAAAAGACCCAAATGGGCACGTCGAATCACAGTGTTACGCTTGCATTAATTTTTCTGCTAAGCTAAATAAGCAAGCGTTGAAACGCAAAAAATATGTGTCCGCTTATACTGGCATACTTCCAGTTGTAATGCCTGATGGTGCCGAACCGCCCAAGCCTCCGAGTCCGGATGCTATGTCCACATGGACAGCCAACACTGCTTTTACCGATAAACCCAATTTTCAAGATGTCGATTATGAGCCTGATATTAAAGATGATAGACCAAAACCGCTAACACAAAACGAAATGGACTACCTTGTGGCTAAGCTGGGCTTATCGCAACGAAACTCCGAGCTGCTAACCTCATTTTTAAAGCGCAGAAAACTTACAGAGCGTACCGTTAGTGCCACATCTTACCGGAGCCGTCAAACCGCATTCCAGAAATTTTATACCGTCGATGCTACGAATACTTTTACCCACTGCACTGACATCGAAGGATTAGTAAATCAGTTGGGAATGGCATATGCTCCTGATGACTGGCGATTGTTTATTGACGGTTCAGTTTCTAGTTTGAAAGCTGTTTTGCTGCATAAAAAAAACCACAAGCCTTCCATTCCGTTAGCATATGGCACTCACATGAAGGAATCGTACGAAACATTGGGCAACATTTTGATGAAAATTAAATATGAGGAGAACAAATGGAAAATTTGTTGCGATCTAAAAGTCCTCAACATAATGCAAGGTACTATTTCGTATTTGTGTTTATTAGAATTATTTCTCAAATTTTCTTCTTTCAGGAATAATTTCAAAGGGCGGTTTCCCTAACTACTTTTGTTTTCTTTGCGATTGGGACTCGCGATTCCAGGGCAATCAGTATAAGCGCACAAGCTGGAGAGCAAGAGATGCCGAGAACGAAAAAAAATTAAAATTGAAAAATGAACCTTTGATAAAGCAGACTAGTGACATATTACTGCCGCCGCTTCACATAAAATTGGGAATCGCTTCAAAGTTCATCAAGACTGCTGTTAAAAGTAGTGCCGAAGTCTTTGATTGCTTAAAAACCATCTTTCCGAAACTCAGCGATGCAAAAATTAAAGCTGGTAATTATGTAATTTTAATTATTTTTATATCTGATTTGGCTGATTTTGCATTAAACAGGTGTTCTGACTGGACCAGATATCAGAAAATTAATGAAAAGCGATGACTTCACCACTGTGCTCACAAAGAATCACCGGCAAGCATGGGACGTTCTTAAAGCTGTGATTCAGAACGTTTTAGGAAAGCACCGAGCTGAGCCAGATGAAGTAAGAAAATTAGTGGCAAGAATGCTCAAATGTTTTGAGCTTATCAACGTCTCGATGACTTTAAAATTGCATTTTTTGCATCACCATCTGGATGTTTTTCTGAAACAATTACCCACCGAATCGGACGAACAAGGGGAACGATTCCACCAGGTTACAATGCCAATGGAAAAAAGATATCAAGGCAAGAAGCTGAATGCATTGCTCTCGGAGGTTTGTTGGTGGAGCCACAAAGTATGCCAGTATGAGGATGAAGACGTCGAAAACCTAGAAGACACTGGATGTAGTGAAAACACGTATAGATGTATGCCTTTGGATCATCTTTCTAGTTCTGGAAGTACAGAGTCAGTCCATGAACCAGCATCAAAAATATTAAAACCTTAACCTTTGGTTAAAATTACTTCTTTTTTTTACCTTTAATATACTGAGAACTAAAGTTCATGATGAATACAAAGTGTTATCTAGAAAAGACAACTTTTATAGTATCGAAACGGTATGAAGGGGTGTTCGTATGAAGCTGGCGTGTACTAGAGATTTGTTTATATTGTTGTTTGGGATAATTTCGCAGAAGAAAGGTTTTTCAAATTCCCAGTAGTTTAGCCGTTTCTGGCAAAAAACATGAAAAAAATTGCACTTTTTTCGAAGTTTTTGCACTTTTGAAGCACTAGATGCCAATTTTTTGGGTCAGTCTGTTCATGACTTTTTTTCCTCTAGTTTGTATCTTTAACTTTGCCAAAGATATAAAAACAAAATTACAAACGGTTTATGATATATGGACTTCATAAAAATTTACCTTTTTTCAAAATTTCAGTTTGGGGTGAAAATATGTTGGGTATCAAAAAAGTACCTTTACGATGTGATAGGACCAAGTCCTTTGGGGGATTTTTTTAGTTTCGGTATGCTCTTACAAAATATCGCGGTCCGAAGGCGTAACCAGAAAATGACCTTAAAAAAGTTGCACAGTGTAATGAACGTGTAAAATTATAGTGAGACATGTTTTTATGTCACGGGGAAGGTCAAAGAGATATCAATACAAAAATGTTTACACAAAATAATACACAATACAGCGAGTATTTTTGCATCATTAGGTCAAAAACCGTATTTTTTGAGTTATGCCAGTATTAAAGTAAGTGAGCGGTATCTTATAGCTGCCAAAGGTCATGCCATGGGTCTTAGTGAGAAAACTATTTTGTTTTAAATTTCATAGTTCTTAAACTAGGCGATTGTTAATTTGATATGTTCCAAAATTATTCGCAAAATGTGGTCGAAATCAGAATACTATCTGTCTTAAAATAAGATTTAGTCAAAAAAAATTTTGGATTTTGATGCTGGAGTTGTTCAGAGTTAAACATATGTATTTTTCAAAAGCAGCATTTGCAAGTGAATAAAAACTTCGGCACATACGAAGTAAGCTTGGAGTTCTCATTTTATAACAAAAAGGTGTGAGTGTCGTTACAACTCACCAGGCTTTCATGTGAAACACGAAGCTAAATATAAGGGCTAAATGTCAAAATCACAAGCTTTCTGTATACTATATAATTCAACAGTGACAATCTTGCAAAAGAAGAAAAGTAACAGAGAGTAGAAATACTAACAACAAAATCATTGTCTGCTGCGTTCTTCCTTCTTTTCTTTAAGTCTATTAAGTTACTGTCAAGGCACTGTCAAGGCACTGTCTAGTCACTGCGAAGTCACTGTTTAGTAACTCTTCGCAGTGACTTAGCCACTATCAAGTCACTGTTTAGTCACTGTTAAGTCAACGTCAAGACACTGTTAAGGCACTGACAAGCCAGTGTTAAGTCACTGTCAAGTCACTGTTAAGTCACTGACAAGTCAGTGTTTGGTCATTGTCAAGTCGGTGTCAGATCACTGTTAAATCACTGCCAACTCAGTGTTTAGGTGTTTAGTCACTGTTAAGTCACTGTCAAGTCACTGTTCTATCACTGTTCTGTCACTGTTTGGTCACTGTCAAGTCAGTGTCAAGTCACTGTCAAGTCACTGTTAAATCACTGTCCACTCAGTGTTTAGTCACTATTTTGTCACTGTCACTGTCAAGACACTGATAAATCACTACCAAGTCAGTGTTTAGTCACTGTTTTTACATTAGTTACTGACAAGTCACTGTCAAGAAACTGTTAAGTCATTGTCAAGTCACTGTTTGGTCACTGTCAAGTCAGTGTCAAATCACTGGCAAGTCACTGTCAAAATCTTTCCATCCTTTCCCCCCGGGACACTCCGCTAAAACACCAACATAAAATATACCTCAACTCAGCGTCACGTGATTCTGAAATCAAACTTAACTCCTACTAAAATCTTTCGTTCCGAAATTAGAGATTGGTGGTATCTGGGTGGGTGAAACATTATCATTTATCTATGTATCAGCACAATACACAAGTGATCTTTTTGCTGCTATTTCTACTCCCTGTTAGTTTTCTTCATTCAAAAGATTGCCTTTGCGGAGTTATACACCATTGAGAGTGCTTGTGATTTGGAAAATAAGCTCATAAACTAAGCATCATGTTTCACATCAAAGGCTCGTGAGTGTTAACGACACTCACACCTCTTTTTTGACCCCAAATAGCAGGTACTCAGCTCACTGAAATTACCAGAGTGAATCAGTAATCAAGAAACAAAACTTACGTTTCGGTAAAGGTTCTGGGTTTGGTTCTAATATTATTATTCTAGCTGGATTTGTATTTCGGTAAACAGGTACGTACTGGTAATATATAAAGAAAAGATCGATCATTGGACGAAAGTCCATCTGATTCCCTTAGCAAAAACTTCATGCATACCTTTATATGTGAAGTGCCACAAATTTGCCGGCTACTAGATTAGATGACAAAAGTTGAGACAAAAATTGAAATCGGCTGCTCAACGCCAAGTTGATATAATACGTACGGTTTCACCGACCTATGATCAAGTAACCGACCTTATTCTAATCGTTTCATATAAAGACCACCTAGATTAGTTCAAAAAAATCGTGCATACAAAAATCTGGATATCTGGAACACATCAGAATGTTACCCCGGCTAATAAACGTTCTAAGGTTACCTTGGGGTATACATTCAATTGTAGAAAATTTGACGAGTTCTCTGACTACAATTTAAGTATATCTTCTTTATTTTGTAAAAGTTTTAAGCTCAGGAAAATTGATAATGAATGACGACTTTGAAATAAAAAAATTCAGTCTAAGCTCTTTTTTTTAGCTTACGATTTAACAAAATGGCATAAAAGCCCTACCAAAAAACTAAGTGATAGCTTTGCAGTCTTGCTGTTGCACTCAGAATCGAAACTGTACCGCAACAATATTTACGTCATTTTCGGTTTTTTCGGTTTCAAAAATATTGGTACGCGGATACCGGTACACAACAGACCTTTTAAACAAACCAAATTTTACTGAGGAATTTGCTGCTCGAAACTTACTTATCCCGAAGTACTTAGCTCGCTATCGCTGTAACATTTTACTATTTATTTAATGGTCAACAAGCTGCAAACTTCATCACACCAATTATTTACCGCAGCCTATTATCAGTCCAAGTCAATTAATTTAATTTGTCAAATCTCACACACATTCAAACACGCACAGAAAAACGTCGAAATGCCACTCCATAGAAATTAATTAAATTAAATCGAAAAAATGAGTTTTCTCGTTGATGGCTTTGGCTTATTTTCCATAACCATATCGATTTAGTGGCCTTTGGCTTTGGCTTTGTTGCATTTGACAATTGCTTTGCATGAACGCACGACGAGAATTGTGCAACAAAGTCCGACAGCTACCAACAATGTACTTATGTATGTACGTATGTATGAGCATATGGACCACGCATTTTTGAAAAGTTGTTTCTTGTTCTTTTTTGTGGCTTACTTATAATCCGAAACTTTGTTTTATCGACCCGGTTTGACGGCATTGCGTTTTGCTCCTTTTTTTTCGTATGTCTTATTTTAAACATGCTATTAATTTTTAATGTCGTGTGACATTTTTGTTTACGCATTGCCTCAATGTAGAGCAAAACATTAGCATGTCTGTCCGTGGTATTAGTTTTCAATTTTCAAATCTCTTGTTGCCATTAAGCCAGATTTGATGGCGCTTTAATTGATATTTACGATCTGGCATTTTGCATGTACATCATAATAGAGGCCTAAAAGACTTGACTTTTGGTGAGCGCCCACAATTTGGCCATTTGGTTAACCACCACAAATGGCCGACACAAAAACCAATTTAATTAAGTTGGTCTCCAAGATTGAGACTCCAGCTGCCGCAGACAACCTTGCCAACATTCTTAACATGTTCAAGATTTTTTACCAACGCACTGCACACGGAGTCAGAGGTAGATGGAGGTTCGTTGTTGTTCTCGTTGCCGCTGCCTGCGTTCACTTTTCAAATGCTTACGAAATGTCAATTTTTGGCCCAAACTTATTTGTTATTTGATCGAAACTATTGAGCAATTGTTGATATGTTTGTATTGATTTGTTAGCTAATTGTATACGAAAATTGTAATTAAAATGAAATCATAGCGGGCGACCACATTGCATGTCAGCTGAAAAGTGTTAACACCCTGATCTGGCACAGCTGGCAATAATGTGGCGAATGAGTCATATACTGGGAGACCATGATCACTGTGTACTAGGAACCAAAACTGCAAAGTAAACTTTTGGTATAGATAAATCAGATAAAATTAGCTCTCACTTTAATAATGCAAAAAATGTGGGCGAAAATGTCAAACAAAGAATAAAATAAGCAATGTAAACGCCACACATAACAGCTGTGTTGTTCCTAGATTCCACAAAAGATATTATTATATTTGATGTAAAACACGATGCTAAATTTAGGGGCTTAATATCAAAATCACAAGCTCTCTCAATCCTATATAATTCAACAGTGACAATCTTTCAAAAGATGAAAAATACCAGAGAGTAGAAATACTAACAACAAAATCATGGCTGCTGCGTTCTTCCTTCTTTTCTGTAAGTCTGTTAAGTCACTGTCAAGTCACTTAACTAGTCACTGTCAAGTCCCTGTCAAGTTACTGTTTAGTCACTGTTTTGTCACGGTCAAGCCACTGATAAATCACTACCAAGTCACTGTTTGGTCACTGTTTAGTAACTCTCAAGTCACTGCTTAGTCACTGTTAAGTCACTGCCAAGCCAGTGTTTAGCCACTGTCAAGACACTGTTAAGTTACTGACAAGTCACTGTTTAGTAACTGTTTAGTCACTGTTTAGTCACTGTTTAGTCACTGTTTGGAACTACAGCTCCTGACTGAACTGTCGTAAGAGGTACTCCACTGTAGGAAGATAGAGTCCAATGTCGGATGAGAGACTAAACTCTCAAGTAACTGTTTAGTCAATGTCAAGACACTGTTAAGTCACTGACAAGACAGTGTTTAGTTACCGACAAGTCACTGTCAAGAAACTGTTAAGTCACTGTCAAGTCACTGTTTGGTCACTGTTTGGTCACTGCCAAGTCAGTATTTAGCCACAGTCAAGTCACTGTTTTGTCACTACCAAGTCATTGTCAAGAAACTGTTAAGTCACTGACAAGTCAGTGTTTAGTTACTGACTAGTCATTGTCAAGAATCTTAGTTACTGTCAAGTAACTCTCAAGTCACTGTTTAGTCAGTGTCAAGTTACTGTTAAGTCACTGCCAACTCAGTGTTTAGCCACTGTCAAGTCACTGTTTGGTCACTGTCAAGTCACTGCCAGGTCAGTTTTTAGCCACAGTCAAGTAACTGTTTAGTCACTGTCAAGTAACTGTTTAGTCACTGTCAAGTCACTGATAAATCACTACCAAGACAGTGTTTAGTCACTTTTTATACCCGTTACTCGTAGAGTAAAAAGGGTATACTAAAGTCGTGCAAATGTATGTAACAGGCAGAAGGAATCATTTACGACCATATAAAGTATATATATTCTAGATCAGCATCAACAGCCGAGTCGATTTAGCCATGTTCGTCTGACCGTATGAACACCTAGATCTCAGAGACTAGAAGAGTTAGAGCAACCAAATTTGACATGTAGACTCCTATTGTCTGCACGCAGATCAAATTTGTTTAAAATTTTTGCCACGCCCACCCCCGCCCCCACAATAGAAAATGTTAAATGACTCCCACGTTTTTTAAGATACCGAGTTCAAATATGAAACTTTATTTTAAATTCGCAATAACTACAATCGCTGATTTTCATTAAGATCGGATATAAAATAGCCGAGTTAAAAAATGTTGCATACTTTTCGGATGTTCCCACTCAGGAACACAGGAACTCTATTCAACATTTCTTCTCATGAGTAACGGGTATATCGAAGTCGGTTGAGCCGACCTAACACGCTCTCGTTAACTTAAATGCCAATAACTTCTTAAACGAATTTGAATGAATTATGTGGCGTTGTATTTTTAATATATAAACCTTTAGTTACCAGCAATAAAATAAATTTTACACAATTCTTTTCGTGGTGAAAATCGCACTTAAAATCTACCTGATTGTATGAATCTATACTGAAGATATACACATTTTTCTAAAGGTACTCACTTCAGAATCAAAAAACCAGCTTTTCCGCGATTTCTCGAAAACAGCCCCACTAAAAACTCAGCGGGGGGACTTACATAAGAAATTGCTACCAAATGTTCGGGATCGCACAATTTTTATTATTTTGTAAACTAGAGTTATCAACGGTGATCTGACCTAGAGAAATGCCGTAGGATTGGAGAACTTCTTGAACTAAATCAGTAAGATTATAAATAATTTGCATATTTGCCGTTGGAAGAACTACTTAATTTTATGATCAGAACCCGGGGAGGGGTTATATTCCGGACCGGTTTGCAGCCTTGGATTATTCCACATTTAAAAATTGCAAAATCATTCGCGTAGGGAATAATACCACTACAACTTGTCCTTCCTTCACCATAAGCCGAAGCATTTGGTTAACCGTTACAGTCCATGGTAGCGTAGAGAAAACACCACCTTGCGGATTGCTTCGACTTACAAATCTTTGAGTAGTTACGCCGCCAAGTTGCGAGTACACCGACCTGCTGGTTAGCAATTGGTCGATTAATCTGATTAACGGCATATCCGCAGTTGTTGATAGTTAACTCAATTTTTCTGTGCCGCTATTGTTGCCATGACATTTCATTTACGTTGATCAACTGAATTGGCCATTTCTTAGACAATTGAATACCATTTTATTAATGTTATTGTTGTTAAATGGGTTAAAAATGTGTGTTGGATTATTAGTTGACCCTGAGCTAGTTTCTTTGAGGAATCAACTTCTTCGAATTGTAATGATTGCACATTTTTGGCCAAGTTAATGGAAACTCTAATGAAGTCTTCTATATGCCAATTAAAGCATTCAAGACAAGTAATGATAAATTATATGCCATAACTGTATTAAACCAAAACAAAAAAACTTACTCGGACTCATGTATTATGCATTGTTTTAGGAGCTGGCCAAAAACGATGCCAACAAAAAAATGGTCACAAAAAAAGTTTAATGACGTTTTTGCACTTTGCTTAAAATATAAAGTAAACAAGTTCTCCATATGAAAACAAACTAAATTTATTATGTGTTATTAAATGGTCCATCTTCAAACAATAATTTTTCAATAGGGGCTAATAATCCGTGGCAGACGATGGCACTCATGACGGCTGATGTGCTTCAGCATATGCTTCAGAGCATTGCGACGCTCACAATTGGCATGGGCCAGCTGGCAAGAATTGTTGAACTTGTGGCAGTATTGGCCATCGGTGGCATAGGTGGGACTGATGACGGCATTGGGACAGTGAATACTGGCACGACAATTGCGATTGCGATGCACATGAGAGTGAGCCGAACCAGAGACCATTGCAGGTCGTCGAGAATGATGCATTACCGGAACAGGAGCAGGAACATGTGAGTCTAGGCCCACCACAGCAAGTTCAGCAGGTGGCAGATAGAGATTGCCTTGAGTGTGTCCAGCTGGTGGCAGATAATGATTGCCTTGATAATGGGCTACAATGCCCAAGATAAGGCAATTGAACAGAATTATAAAACGGGCTACCATTTCTTTGAATGTGGTTTGGGATACAACTGATGCTTCAACTGGCCAAGTTTAACACTTTTATAGCTACCGCAAAGATGCTTCAGCGTATGGCTTATTAAGACACACAAATTCTAATTACCAAAGCTTTAAATGAATTAATTAAAAGATAAGCAGTTGATGAATGATCTCTTACACACACAGACACACTCACTCACTCACATTAATTAACAACAAGTAAAAATATGTATGAAACTGAAGCTGAAAGCTGCCGTCCAATTGATCCAGTTCTTGGTGCTTGCACTTTGAACTCCATACATTGAACTTAAATACAGCACGTGCTGGAATTTATTTGTGATATTATTTTATTTAAATAATTTAACTGAAATTTTAAGGTTGCAACTGGCAAACCATAACTTCTTTAAATATTCTTAATAACCGAATTTAAAAACGTTTGGTGTGGGTTTTTCAAGATTTCCATTTTTTTTTCACCATAAAAATTTAAAAACCGATTTTCATTCAGATGCTTAAATATAACGTTTGGACTTTAGCCCGCGTGTTCAAATATTTCGCCTACTCTACTTACCAGGGAATTTTTTAAATTTCCCTTACACTTGGTTGGAATCGCCACAAAACATCTTTGATAACTACCTGATGTTAGCATAATCGTGTTAGTCCTCACATTTTTGCACCTCTTTTTGCAGTTTTCTCTATTCTTGTTTATAATAAATTCTTTATTCTTAAAGCTGATAGAGTATATTTAGTCCGGCGTTTTCAATTCAGTTATCTTTTGTTAACTAACGTTAGATGAGTCTAATTTATGGTTGAGGTATTTATTTCATGATCTTAGATAGCCAGCGAGTTGTGAGTACAATAGTTATTAATTCGCAGAACACTGCTGGTATAATAGAAAGTCGTTATAATAAACTCAAATTGTAATTATAAACTTTGTTTTAATAGTGAACAATATTTATTTGTAGCAGTAACCAACGCCCTTTGTTCTGTGACTCATCATAGAGTTACCTATTTATGCAAGCAGAACTTTTGCAAGCTTCAGTTGCTTAACGCCTCTACAATTGTCAAGAACTACAAGTGGAAAAAATACTTGAAGTGACGTAAGCAGAACCGGGAGCTTATCTATTTAAGGTACAATACATGCCGTTTAATTGTGCAGTAATAACAAGCGTTTTTTAAATCAACCACTGTGTTTAATAAGTCACAAACAGCCCGCAGCTACTGAGAATGCTTGTTATGTTAGGGCTACCAATAAAGTTTTGAAATATAGCAACACCATCTGTTTTAAGTCATTGTAAAATTTGGCTTAATTGTGACTAGCAAATGTGAACAGTGCTGTAAAAGTGAAAGATTCGTGTTCTGCATTGTTAATGTTCTAAATAGATTGATAAGCACTTTAGCAAACGATAGTCACATATCATTATTAAATTATTAAATGATGTGGCATTCGTCTACAGGTAGGTTAGCTTCAGTTGCGATGGCTGAGAGCGACAAATTGCTCTCCCCCTTAAGTAACTTTGGGCCTATTGCGATGCCAATTTTATTCCCTATTAACCCTTTGTAATACTGAGGGAATTCCACGTTATTGAACCATTTGTGGACTGACTGCAGTAATCAGGCAGGCGGAACGATAAGTTCATATCTAGGTTGAGAGAAAAAGCGTCCCCTCCTACTCTTTCGTTGAGCTTAGAACCATTAGTGTAGCTCTGTGGTGTGAAAATTTGTCCCAATCGTGTCGGCTTAGGACATAGACGTCGTATAATTTGTCGAACGTTGTTTGTGGTATACAGTAGTCCTTGTTTAGTGGTAAATACGCTTCGTCTTCGAGTATGCTAGAGTAACCTGAATTTCCTCTGTTTCAGGCATCGGATTCTCGTAGTCTTAGGGCTGTTGTAATAGCCATTTGCTTTGCTACATGGTCTAGTGCTAGAAGGCTAAGAAAAGTATTCCGCGCTAACGATGGTGTCGCGCGGAGAGCCCCGCTAATACAAATTTCATCACTTCTTTGTACTTTATTCAGATTGTTCAGGGCTGATTGTTTCCCGAGTGCTGGCCACCAGACTCTGTTCTCGAATGCAATTTTGAAAACCGTCATATCTCCCACAGATTAGGTAAATCATTAGCAATATGTATCGATTTGCCAAAGAAAAGATGAGGATCGGATGAGCAGTTCTCAAGTTATGAGCAAACTAGTGAATCACCCTCGCCACCCCCTCCCACTATTTCACAACCAATGCCGCACAATCTTAGAGAGAGAGAGAAATACAAAAGAGAGAGAGAGAGAAAGAGGGAAAGAGAGAAAGAAACTTAGTGATGATCGCAGCAGCAGCACGGCATTCAGCTCCTACTTTTGGTACAGAGTATAAATGTGGCCGTCTGTGGCACAGCGGTTAGTGTGCTGGACGCCTCTGAACATCTAATAATAAAAGTTTTTTTCTTTCTTTAGAAAAATAGCTTTTACCCATACGGTCACCTTCACCCTTATTGCACGTCAGTAATCTAGCCGTGAAAAAGCAAATTCTCAAACTTTGCCGTTCGGATTCGGCGTTAAACTGTAGGTCCCTTTCTCGTGTGCGAAAAAATTAAAAGCACACACGCCAAGAGATTGTGAGAAGCTTGGCTTGGCCCCGTTGGAGGAGCTGTATAGCCAATTTTACATTTATAAATATAGTCGGGCTTGACCGACTTTCTCACTTGTTTACAAGAGAAAAGAGCAATGGTTGCCTTTATTATGCGTTCAATTATATTGTCGTAGAGAAGTTAACTATTCAGAACGTTACTCCGTTGATTTTAGGAGGGACAAGACCAGGATCAAGTTCAGTACATCCTGGTGAAAAGCACTAATTCCGTCTTAGCTGGGCTCAAGCCACAAGATGTTGTCCACTGAGCAAGTGTTGTCAGTGAGGTCTGCATGAGGTCAGACAGCGTTTGAGGAAACATTCCACATTTTAAGATGGCAATTCCATGGCGAAGTCAATATAAATTTGTGATAAATTCACAATGTTTCAATTGGAGCAATGCAATGATTTCTAAAAAATTCTAATGTCTTAAAGTTTTGGGTAAACTATCATTGTTTAAAATAAACAGAGTCGCAAGTGTTGTATTAGCTGTTCCCGCATCACAAGTATCAGTCGATTTATTTTTCTGTGTCCACAATTAAGAAGTAGAGAAGATGGTCAAGCCCGCCGCAAAAATTCCCAACAATAACCATTGCCAATCGTTTCGAACCCGCGAATCGGAGCTACGAACAAATTTACTAGATATGCAACTCTGGCGCTAGGTGTAGATTTGGTAAATAAGGTTTAAAGATGAATTCTGGAGGTAAACGGTAAATGCAACAATAATCCAAATAAATTCTTTTGCTCTGGTACACAGAGTATATTTATTTGTTTTGTATTTTAAAACTCTTATACAAATAGGGAAAAATCCAAGAGGTTGGTTTCAGAATGAGAAGATTGAATAGAGGAATGAGTACAAGAATAAACGTAATGAATAAACTAAGCGAGAGAATGAATCGAGGAATATATGCAGAAATCAAAGAAGGTATATTGAAAATATAGAAATAAAGTGGATTGCATTAAAAAGAAAAGAGAGAGTAAAGGAATGAAAGAAGAAAAAATATAGGAAAGCTAGCTTCGGCTCGACCGAAGTTTATATACACTTGGAGCATGATATATGCCTGCCAGTTTTTTATATGGCAGCTATATGATATATTCATCTGATTTTGATCAAACTCTCCACAATTGTGTTGAAGCAGATAACTTGGTTCGGAGACGTTTGCGTGGAAAACAAAAAAGTTTTTCTCACTAAAACTACTTTTTAACCGATCGTTCCTATGGCAGCTATATGCTATAGTCATCCGATCCGGCCGGTTCCGACAAATGTGCCGCGTATTTGTACCAAAAGACTTCATGCAAAGTTTGGTTACGATAGGTTTAAAACAGACGGAGGAGATAGCATGATACAGACGGACAGACGGTCATGGCAATTTCAACTCAGCTCGTCACGCTGATCAAGAATGTATAAAAAGAGAGGAAATAATAGGGGAAAAAAGGGGAATGGACAGAGAAATGATTCCCTATGAAGTGGAGTTACCAGCAATAGAAGCTGTTTAGCCTTAAAAGCGCTTACCTGATGATCATTACATCCGCAAAATACACCTGGTTCCTTGAGTGCAAGCTCGTTTCTATTTAGCTGATACAGGATATTAAACAATCGGGCTTCACCCATTTCTTGACTTGTTTGGGCAAGTGTTTCTTTATCTCCGTTTCATGGATGTTGTGCAAAAACATATTTATTTACCGTTTTACACTAAGAATCGATATGATAATATTTACTTAAATGTTTTGAGTCGAATTGAATATTCATAAATGCTAATTTAGTTGAAAAAATCTTCATTTTAAAATCCGGTAAGTCTCTGCCAAATTATTTGTGTTTTCATTTTCAGCTAATTAAGCCACGTTCAAGAAAGCTGTAAATATAAAAACAACACAATAGTTTAATAACAATTTTCAACAACTTGCAAGTTAAGAACTTACTCTCGCCAGTTTTGCAGGTGTGAACAATCATCATGCATTGATTGCCAAAAGTTCTAGTTTCTCTCCCGTAAGTGCCCGTAACCGGACTAAATATCTGAGGGCAGAAATCAGGACATTTTTTCTGGCACTCCTCCCTCCTGCTGATGCTTAAAGCTAAAGAAATGATTTGTAAATAAATCATTATTATTTACTCAAATTTCAATAGCTTACCTGGCTTGCGATAACAATTTTCTTTGTCGAAATAGCATTTGTTCCGAAAAACATTACAAACACCACCGCCCAAAGCCCAGACCACTTCTTCCGTATCGGGACAATTGCCAGAGCAGTTGCCATTGACTTGACTCAAAGCCAAAACAATGAGAACACAAAGAGAGAGGAACGATTTCATTATATACCGTGTGCGTATGTCTAGAACAGCGCGCGTCGAGAGACTAACTTCCAGGTGTTGAATAAAGATGCGTTTATATAGACGCTAAGGCCATGGAAATGTGTATCTTCGTAGCTAGTGTTGCTAATTGCCAATGAAGCCGTCATTATACGTGCCAGTTGTGGGGGATTTTTCGGGTAGCTAATTTAGAATAGAGAATATATCGTGGACGCGACCAACCCGAACGTGGCTTAGTCAGCTGTTTGTGGCAATCAAGTTCTCTGTCTCATTCTCATTAGTATAAACAATCAGTGGCGTAGTTAGCTGTTTGTAACCTCACTTAATTGCTCATAACTTGAGAACCGCTCATCCGATCTTTTCATTTCTTGGGCTTATCGATATGTTTTGGTAATGACTAACTATCTCTAGAAGGTACGATCTCTATCTACAAAACTGTGGGGATATGACGTTTTTTTAAAATTGCGGGGGCGGGAAAAATAAAAAATAAACTTGACGCCTGATATAAAAGGATTGTCCCCTAGTCAAACCCCTCTATCCTCCACCTGAGATCTGTTTGTTCAACGGACGGCGACCTGTTGATGCTGATCAAGAATTTATACTTTATAGTGTCGAAATGATTCCTCTCCGACAACTTTTCACAAACTTGATATTTTGGCACAGAGTATAATAAATATACAAAATATAAACTTCATCCACCCACATTACAAAGTCTTTTACAAAATGAAGTCAAGTTTTTAAGATTGTTTTTCTCTGATTACAAATGAAGACTAACTTTTGTAGCAGAGAAGATATAGCAAACTTTCCATACGTATTTTTGATGGCTAATTCCATCAACGTGTGTTCAGGGAGGTTTGTTAACATTTGTAGGTCCGGTGGTGACATAACGTAAACTTTTCCAATCAAATTTATTTTAAAGAAATGCTGTATTAAATGAAAATACAGAAAATCCAAGCAAATTGATGGATTTTATAATGGAAAATTGGGTTTTTTGTATACCCTGTACCAATTGAAGTGTATGTAGCAGGAAGAAGGAAAACTTTTCCGATCCTATAAAGTGTAAAGTGATCAGTATCAACAGCCAAGTCGATTTAGCCATGTCCGTCTGTCAGTATGAAAGCGTCGACCTCAGAGACTGTAAGCGATAGAGAAAAAATTTTGAATGTGCACAGGTGTATACCGTACTCAGATGAAGTTTGTTTCAGATTTGCAAAGCACTATGCTTATGCCAGGCAGCTAAAGCGTGTGAGTCAGTATGGGCGCGCGTATGTATATGTGTGTGTACGCGTGTATGTGTTCGTGTACGTGTGTGTGATTGGAAGTGTTCCTCAATTGTGCAGGGTATTTTGAAGTCGGGGCGCTCGACTTCAACGCGCTTGTTTTTGGATACAATCGTTTTTGTTATCAAAGTTTAAATAAAGCACAATGATATCGGAAAACTGAAAATGCAGTAAATTGGAGGAGACAAAGTACTATTATTTAATAGTTCTGAAGAATTTTTTGGGATTGGTTTAGGGATTTTTAATCTTTTTATACCCAATCTTAGCCGTAAAAAAAACATTAGCTAGCGCAGACTTTTAAAGTTTATTTATTTAGTTGTAGTAAATGGTTTAACAAAGCAACACAAAGTGTTATGTAAACCAGTAAGAGTATGCAGTCGAGTGGCCCGACTACGAAATACCCTGTACAATTGCCACACATACAAACACACAGACATAAACAAACGCACACACACATCCACATGCGCGTGTGCACAGGCTGTGAGATAGGCATAAAGACAGACAGACATGACTAAATCAACTCGGCTGTAGATGCTGATAAAAAATATATTTACTTAATAGGGTCGGAAATGTTTCCTTCTCTATGCTACATACATTTGCCCTTACCCACATGTATTAAAATAGATTAAAATGACAAAAGACTTCACTTTTAATATTACGAATTAAGAGTTTGCTGAGAAACGAAAATGCCTGTTGTATTAGTTTATGTGGTAAGAATGTGGATAAATAGGGACATAACTACTACACGTACAACGAAACGTGCCGAAGCCGTAAATGTAATTTTGCTAAGCAGAGGGCTTCAGACAACTTCGCCTGATAGTACCTTTTTATGAAAAAGCACGCCGAGGTAATATAACGCATTCTTAATGTGATGTATTGTGCTTTCACATACAATGGCAAGTTGTTTGATTTTTGTATGCCAGTTATATGACAGTCTGTTCAAACTGAGGGTGCGTTCACACACAACACCAGGCTGGCATATTTGTACTGTGTCCATTAGAAATAATATATTTATCCGATTTTGATCAAACTCTCGACCTATCTTTTATATGTCATGATTTGGATCAAATTAACCAAAATTATGTGGAAGCTATTAATGGAAGATATTAATACAGTTCGTGTTTGAGAGCGATAGCATGGAAAACAAAAAATGTTTTCTTGCTAAGACTTTTTCAGTCCTATCTTTTCAATGACTGCTAATGTCCGAATTTTTTAAATCTTAATGAAAATAGAAAAAACGCGAGCTGCAGTTATAGTCGTCTCTAACCGACTTGGATATACCCGTTACTCATAAGAAAAAATTTTTAATAGCGTTCCTGTATTCTTGAGTGGGAACATCCAAAAATTATGCAACATTTTTTATTAGGGCTATATGGTTGCTCTAGCTCTTCTAGTCTCTGAGTTTTAGGTGTTCATACAGACAAACGGACGGACGGACAGACGGACAATGCTATATCAACTCGGCTGTAGATGCTGATCAAGAATATATATACTTTATGTCGTCAGAAATAAATCCTTCCGCCTGTTCCACGACTTTAAAGTACCCATTCTACTCTACGAGTAACGGGTATAAAAACCATAGAAAACTTATAAATTGAATTTGCATTAAAAACAAAAAATTATTTTTCGCTAAAACTAGTTTTTGTTTAAGGAAATATTGAGCTTTTATCTAAGCATAGGCCTTTAAAAAGCACTTTGTT
Source organism: Lordiphosa stackelbergi (assembly GCA_018904235.1). Lineage (NCBI taxonomy): Eukaryota > Metazoa > Arthropoda > Insecta > Diptera > Drosophilidae > Lordiphosa > Lordiphosa stackelbergi. Next base: position 86,385 of record JAEIFU010000469.1, read on the forward strand.
GATAACACAAGCAATCGAGTGTTGATGGCAAATAGTTGTTGCCGCAAGTTAAGTTATATGATGATTCAGTACAACAATTGGAGTAAATATTTAAATTAATACATTTGCATTTCTCCTAAATAGAGAGCCTCACATCTTCACAAGAGTTTACACAGCTGTTTAACTTAGTTGTGTTTGCTTAACCATTCTTTGCCCAGAACAATTAACATTTTGGCAAGAATATAGCTGCTATATATGAGAGATACCCATAAGCAGAACTATCAGTTGGACTTCTACACCATGGACTCTCACAAGTTGGCAATTGTATTGGTTCTGCTTGGTGTGATGTGCCAAGTCAGCATGGCTCGGACGCCCATACTCGAGGATTGTTCCAATACCTGTATGTGGCGTGCACGTTGCTCACCCTACTACAAGGACTTAGTTTGGACCATTCAGAATAAGCAGTGCCGCGTCTTTCAAAATGGCTGCATCTTTGGTACTGCAAATTGTGCGCGTGCTAACCAATGTCTGAGACGTAAGTTGCATAAATGAATTTACTCTAATTAAATATTTAACGATGTAAAGGATTCGCTCCATAGCCATGACTGCAGTCACAGAGGCAGAATGCAAGAAATATTGTTCCAGTCTCCGCTGTCCGTCGTTAGAAACCATTCGAATGATTCCGATTTGCGCTTGGTTTCCGTATATTGATGCAAGTGGCAATAACACAGGGCGTTCTATGAACTTTGCAAATCGCTGTGAATTGGATAATTATGCCTGTAGTACGGGCCAAGGTGAGTTGACCTGTTAATTTGTATGGAGTCGTATAATTTTGAATTGATATTTATTCTCTGCCTTTACAGCTTATGTGGGTGAACCGACTCAAGGCGTCTGTAATACATAAATGGCTTTCATAATATAAATGTATTATCAGGCATGTTTTCAATCCCACTATTTTTTGAAAATTAAATCGAATGCAATTCCTCTTCGGCTTCGATTTTGTGTTCTCAATTCCGAATGAAATGACTCTATTTTTACTTTTTGCAAACCAGTGGACCAAGCGAGAATGGCCCTAGATCAGTGGTGCCCAAAATGACACAAGCCTATCCCATGGGATAATTAATAATTATTATAATCATAATTCTGCCGGCGTCGGAGCTGACACACGCATAGAGAGAGAGAATAAGTCTAAAGCTCGCTCGGCGGCCTGCTCTCTCACGACATGTGCATTCGGCTTTTTCTTCTCTCGCGAGGCATTTGTTTGTTTGCTTTTTGCTCGTGTTTGACTTCATGACGTTTACTTCGCGTTTCTCTGCTACACTTCCCAACCAAACGATCGAAAATGGAACAGAAATGAGAGAGGCTGACTTTTAGGTTTTACACTTAGTTTTCGTTTGCGTTAAGGCCTGTATCCAGCACTGCGGAAAATTCCTGCCAGGAATTTGCTATTTATTTCTTGTGAGTGTGGAACATAACTAAAACAGTGTGACCATACACCTAAAAGGTGGAAGGTCACTCTGATCAATCAGCTGTTAAAGCGAAGTATACACTTCCACCAAAGACTTGCCAAAACAAAAATACCAAAAGTGACAATTCTTTTGTTGTGGGACAGTGTGACCAGATTGTCAGATGTATGCATGTAATATGGCCACATTGTCTAAAGCGTTGTTTTTGGTTTGATTTTAAATTATAAGTTTCACAATCAATAAATTTAAATAATTAACATGCGTTCTTCACGGCCCACCCCTGGCTACGGGGCCTGTTGAGCAGGTATGATACTTTAGTAATGAGTTAATTCATAATTATTACCCAGTTTAAATTTGGTTCAAGTCTTACGATGTTTTGCAGCTTGCTTTGAAAATTGCGCTCAATCACAATATGCGATACCTCTTGAAATAATTAAAATTAATTATTCAGGGAGCTATCGATAACGATACAGAAAATACGGATCTAGTATTTTATCGGTATTAAATTGAGGCCTTTTTGTTGGAAGTGTGGACTACCACCAAAGAGACTGCCAAAGGGCTTTGGCAAAAAAAAATTTTGGCGTTTTTTTTATATGGAGTTTTTTGTTTTGGCACGTCTTTGGTGGAAGTGTATACTATGCTTAAGCACTGTTAACTATTTGAATTAAGTAAGTGTAAAAAAATAAAAATAATATTTTCTAGAGGAAGCATGCTGCTCGGAGTAGGTGCTACAGGTTATACTTGGGGATGATAGGTCGATGGTTGAGCATGACACTTCACAGTGTGTCTGGGATGGCACAAAACATCGCTGCAGCATGACCTCTAGGCTGTATGCCAATCAAATGAAGTCTTTCGGATATAAGACCGCGGTACCTTGGCATGTTTCTGGGCCGCCGCTTGACCAGGAAAGTCCATGGCACTCGAGCAGTAGCTACGGCATTGGAGCTCCATTGTCTTCTCAAGCCTCGTAGCGGTGGATCTGGGCGATCGCTTTATGAGGTACGGCATGCTCAATTGCCCTCAACCCAGCAGACCAAACGCTCGCAAAAGATATCGTAAATGAGTGAACTGCGATACTTAACCCGACAAAACTCTCGCAATCGGATCAAAAAAGATAGAAATATGATTCATATGTCGTTCAGTTTGTGGCAGTGAAAATCTCGTTTATCCCAAGAAATAGGTTAGCGAGCGTTTTGCGATACTCTTGTAATATTTCTAGCGAGCCGAATACAAGATTTATTGAATTATTTACTCCCACTCTCTTTCTATTTCATTGTTTGTTTTGCACGGCACTCGACCTTTTATCGCAAAGCTCTAGCAGAAAAGCTCGTGTGCGAGTGTTTTGCGATAAAAAATTTGACTTACGTTTTTTGCTCACATGCGAGCTCGTTTGTGAGAATTTTGCGATAGTCTCGCAAAATGCTCGCTTGCTGGTCTGCTGGGAAGAAACTAGTCCTCTATGTATGGTCCCTGGTATGTGAGGCAGGCCCGTATGGCCTTTAATAGATTTGCCTGTGATCTGGCGGCACACAGATTAAGAAGGCGACTTATACGACGACATCTCTCTGACCTTTGTGTCTATGGAAAGAGACTCTCTGGCGGCTTCATCAATTTGCCTTAACTGTGACCTTGGTACAATCTCCTACCAATCTTTGCACGCTGCTGGTTCCCCAGCCAGATGACAGCACATAACATAAAAATTTAAAACACATCCAAAATAATTGTTGTCTTAATATTCCGTTACGGGGTACGGCAACAACTACATAGCGCGGCGTGGACGCTTTGCCATTATGCGTCCAAACCCATATGCACACCTGCAGGAATCATGACCAATTGGTGCACCACTCCAACAGATTTGCCTACGATCTGGCGACACACAGATTGAGAAGGCGTCTTAAACAACGACATCTCTCCGATATTTGACTCTGTGGACAGCGTCCCTCTGGCGGCCTCATCAATTTGGCATAAGTGTGCCTTTGGCACCATCCCCTACCAATCTTTGCACGCTGATGATTTCCCAGCCAAATGACAGCTCATATTAAAAATATATAAAAGCATTCAACCCAAAATTTTCGCTCATCACATCCAAAATAATTGTTGGCAATATATTCCTGCGCTGTGTATCAGCTGTTCTCTCCATCCACACACGCTATCGATATGCCAACTATCGATAAGAAACTGTGGATTACGTTCATGTTGCTGGATACACAAGCAACGAAAAAGTAAACTAAAAATTCCTGCCACAGTTTTTTTTATATGAAGTTTGACAGGAATTTTTAGTTTCCGCGGTGCTGGATACCCGGCTTTAAACAAAAAAATTCTTTACAAATCAATTAAAGCTACACCCAGGAAATTAGCCGTGGACAGAAATCGGGTTTAATTTAGATTTAGACATTACTGAATTTAAAAGATCAAGCAACACAGAAAAATAGATCACGATATTTAGTATCATTCGGGTATTTTGAGTATCAAGTCGGCCTTCTTCTGAAAAAAATATCAAAATAATATTACGTCGTATATGTTTAGGTAGAAATAGTTTCACATTGATATGAAAAATTGATATTATTTCGATGTTATTAAAGATAGGGTTGATATTTGAATTTAAACTTTTTGATTCTATGCAGTGCTAGTTGTAATCACTGGCTTAAAAAACCGGTTTGACATAAAAAATTTGAACTTTTGAATTTTTTGTTATCTTGCAGATTTAGTGCAAGAGAGACTCCAAATGAACAGGAATCGACCTAAAAATTTAAAATCTCTATAGAATTAGCTTTTTCCCTTATCTCCCATGTTTCATGATCCGCAATTTCAAAGTTGATGGAATGATTCGCTCAACAAATAGCCTTAGCGGCACATTGGTGATATATTTCTTAAATATGCTGTCAACTTGATGTTAAGAGGAGGAGGATATACAAAAAAAATATATATATAACAAGTAAGACCGTTGCAGTCGAGTAGCCCGACTTCAATATACCCTGTACAATTGACAACGAGAGCGTAAGTTAAAGTCGGCTCTAACCGTTTATGAAAAAACATGTTTAATAGTGCTCCTGCGTTCCTTAGGGTGACCATCCGAAAAGTATGCAACATTTTTTAAGGGTGGTAGCGGGGGGCTTGGTTCGCATTTTTGCTCATAACTTCTGAACCGTTCATCCGATTTTTATCATTTCTTCGGCAAATCGATTCATTTTGCTAATTACTAACGATCTCTAGAAAGTACGAATCCTCTATCTTCAAAACTGTGGGAGATATAACGTTTTTTCCAAATTTCGGGGTGGCCAAAATTTGAAACAAACTTGATCTGCGTACAGATAAAAGAAGCATTTGTCCCATACATGTCAAACCTCTATCTCTTACCATCCCTGAGATCGACGCGTTCATACAGACAGACGGACAGACGGACGGACGGACAGACGGACATGGCTAAATCGACTCGGCTATTGATGCTGATCAAGAATATATATACTTTATAGGGTCGGATATGTTTCCTTCTCCTACAAATTTTAATCATTATCCCCTTTTACCCATTTTTAATGGGTACAGGGTATAAATACAAAATTTAGATAAATATGTTCGCTCCAGTCACGAAAAATAAATCTATTAGTCCGATATTCGATAGAATCCAGCAGCGATTCAGCGCGTAGCCCTTTGCCCAGAAGTTTGCAACGCATAGAAATATTCATTTCCGACCCTATTAACTATATATTTTCTTGATCAGGGCGAAGAGCTGAGTCGGTTGAGCTTTGTCCGTCCGTCTGTCTGTTTCTACGCAAACTAGTCCCTCAGTTTTAAAGCTATCGAACTGAAACTTTGCACAGAGTCTTCTTTTTACTGCACACTGCTAATATGTCGGAACTGACCGCATCGGATGACTATATCTTATAGCTGCCATAGGAACTATCGGTCGAAAAGTGGGTCTTTGTGAGAAAAACTTTTTGTTTTTAATGTTAACGGGTCCCACTTCAGCGAATATTAATATTAAACGCTTTTGCACAGATTTTGAAGTTTTGGTCAAAATCGGATGACTATATCTTATAACTGCCACAGAAACTATCGGTCGAAAAGTGGGTTATTTAAAAAAAATTCTTTGTTTTAATGCTGGCGATCTAAAACTCTGATGTATTAAAACATTTGCAAGCGTATACAAACTTCGGCAAAGACGAAGTTAGCTTGGCACTCGTTATATATTCATTTAACCCAAATCCTCTTTTCATAGCTACTTACGTTGCAGCTGTGTAAAATTTTTAGAAAACTATTTATTAAATGTTCCGTAAGCGTGGTCGAACTCAGGCCTTCCATTCAGGAGTTGCTCACACAATACCCAGTGCACCGCAACTGGTCAAACGAATTTTTTCTTTACTAGTTTTTAATGATTTTCACTTTTAAACATAAACTAACAAAAAAACACTAAACATTTTTTTCAACACTTCTACCGTCCACAAATGGCATAGCTTTGGCAAATCCGATACGTTTATTTTTCACATCATAAACTGTATAGTAGCGTACCAGGAAAATATCCCCCAGTACCCAAAAGTTCGTCAAAATGGGCACAAATGCTGTAACACACAGACTTTCTCCTGCTGAATTCCGCACCTTGACCACATAATCATCTGGTGTGATAGCAAACTCCTCACTTCCAATGAGCAACCGAATATCTGGCAGGATATCACGCTGGCAAGTTAGAGTATAATGTTCCCCTTTGAGCTTGGCCCCCAAGATCAGATGCAGGCTATCGTAGCTACGCTCCGGCATAAGAATCAGTGAGGTTCCTGTATCCAAAATGGCATTCACTTGACCATCAATTTGTTGCTTCCCCACCGACACACTAGAGATCTGAAATTTCCAATAGCCGCTGGATATAATGGGCACATAGTGTAGACTTCCATTATAGTGAGAGTCAACGATGCCACCAAATATAATCTCACCGCCTAGCAACTTGCCCGGAGAGCGACGCAAAAACACAGAGAATACACACTGATCCACTAAGCCAAGTTGGCACAGAAGTTCTATGAAGGGCGTTGTCTTGGGCCAGGCGATGCCAGACAAGCCCAATCCCACAATGCCATCAAATGTCACACTATTGAAAACCGTCTGATGCTGAAGCAGAACTTGTCCAAATATCAAGCCAGGCAGCTTCACTCCTTCCAACTGAAGTGTGTCCTGTGAGAGGTAACCACTGACAGTGCCAGCCCCATAGGCTAGGGTGAAGTTGCGTCCGTTCAGTACATGGCTGCTTGACTTGCTGGCATGGTAGCGACTATGACGCTGACAGGCCACATTGCTCTGCGGACAGTTGCTCGAGGGCAGCCAAGTGTTGGCCGAGCCCGTATCGAATATCACATGGAAGTACTGCGTTGGTGTACCCATGCCCACTCTTCCAAAGTACTCCAAATTCTCACGATTTTTCAGCAATACATGCAGCCTCTTTGGGTAGACGGAGAAGTTGCTGGTCAGGAAGAGATTGTCAAGCTGATCGGTATGAGATTTCGGTTGAACTTCCAATGGTATGCGTAGTAATTGAGAACTGGCAATGAAGCAAGTTGATCTGGCGAGTAACCACAGCAATAGTCGCTGCATCTTGCTTAAGGTTAAGTAGAGAACTGAGCACAAGATACGGACGCATAGGAGTTGACTCAGGGTTTATGGGCAACTAATATGTAAGCGCAGCTGTTTCGGATAATTAACCTGCACATTAACCCAGTGTAGCTGGGATGGAGACTAGTTTGAATCGCGCTAGCTCAAAGTGTGAACGAATGCAAAAAAAGAAATTCATAGTTCATCCAGCTTATTTCTAATTAAACTCTAAATATTCTTCTAGCTTTCACAACAAATGAACCAGTTTGCTGAATTAAAAAGAAGCACTTTTTCGTAGAAACGTAACGTCACATCAGTTTGGAAATGCCCATATGTATTTTTTTATACACTTGCAAAGGGTATTGTAATGTTTCTCAGATACTCAGACGTATAGAAACTCTTCTTTCCGACCCAATAAATATATTCGATAAAGTTTTTCCGTTTGTCTTCCGTCTGTCTGTTTCTACGCAAGCAAGTTTTTCAGTTATATTGAGATGAAAGTTGTCACACTGAATAGAGTAATTCATACCTAGTTTAAGATAATGCCAAATATAAATTACTTTTTACCCACAGTGCCCGTTCCAGTTTGGTGTCTTATCTGAAAGCAATTGGAAGACTTAATGCCAAATCACAGAAAGATCTTCCTTGAATGCGTTAATCGTGTGCCCGATGTTTTGCTTTTGGAAAGTTATTGTTGATGTGGAGAGGTTTGTCAGGTTTCCTGTTCCAATTTGAAAGTAAAAATTTGGGCATTTTATTTTGATTGACTTTGCCACTTGAAAGCCAATTCGATTTGGTCGCCAAGCGATAAATCTCAAGACTCTGTCAGTTGGGGCGACATGTGCGTAGCTCGTTGCTGACTTCAACGCCCACCCGTTGGCTGCTTGCTGGCAAGTGAATGGCAGTCTGTAATAATGTTTGTTTGCTTATCCTGATATTATTTTTATTTTTAACACCATTGACTAAAGACACTTTCATTAGGGGTCCGGTTTTCGCACATAAATAATTTGATGGACTTTTGGACAGGATTTTGGGTCGCCACAGCGTGTCCTTGGCATTTGATTTTAGGGATTGGGCCTAGCAACAGGTGCACTCAGTGAACGGGAATGCACCTCCACGACTAATAGATGACTGCCGGCTTGTCTAACAACCAGGTAAATGGTCCACACCCACATCCCAACACAAACATGGCCAACTGCTCTGTTGGTGGTTTCCAAACGAGCTCATATGGCTGCATTTAAAACGAATCGATTTTGGGGCATGAAATGATTTCTATAAATTGAAAATTAAACATATAATATAAATTGTAGCCGCAGGCAGCATTTAAAGTTGGGGCACGTTTTGGTGGAGACTCGGACCATTTAAGGCGGCCTATGACTCTATTTAATTTTTAAGAAGTGTAATGAAAAGGCAAAAGGCTTGAAGGTCAAGCCGAATAATAGTTGATAATAACTGGCTGGATGGGTGCGGCAACTGAGCTGATATAAAGTAGTCAATCCGAATAAAATGTTATTTTTACAACTGCCTTTCACCAGTTGCGTAGAAATATTAAATTTGATTAAATATTTATGTTTCGTTTGTATCAAGGAGAATTCATTCCATAAGCGTTAAAGCCTCTAGCTCTTAACATCTCTGAGATCTTAGCGTTTATTTGGACAGAGGGAGAGCCCGATTCCGCTATTGATGCTGATCAAGAATATATATTCTTTTTATATAGTTTTAAAAAACTGCCTACAAGTCCTGAACTGAATGCTGTGAAATATAGCATAACCCATGAATTCGTGCATTGTATATCACTGATCTTTCGTCGCTTTAAACAGACTCGGAAGCTTTCTAAAATGCATTCAATAAATAAATATTTTAGTACTAGATCTTGAAAAGCAGAATCTTGCATCGTTCTCCATGTTGAAATGACAGCAGAGTCTTAATCACTTTCAGGAATACAAATATTAATTTAAGAGAATAACACAGGCCAACAAAATGACCACTTTTGTGAGGTCCAGCCCTATTTGTATTAAATTCTGATCCAGTTTTGTGCACTGATTCCAAAACCGGTCTCGGTTTTTCTTCATCAGCTCTTGTTTTCAAGATATCGCGGAAAAACCATTTTGCTGTTTTTTTGGCTTTTAAAAAATTATGGAGGTTACACCAAGCCACAATATCTGTATTTATGAGCTCTATGCGACAGTATACATACTAAGGTCGCCTAAAAAAATCAATGGAGCGTCATCAGCAAACCCAAAAGCGCCTAAATTGGCCTTTGAAGAGAAATTTTCATCAAATTTTATCAAATTTTTCAAACTTAATCGCCGTGTACCAGCCATTTGGGGTGGTTGAATTTTAATTAAAACCACTTTAGCATGTAGCTCAATGGTTCTTCTAATTTCACAAATTTTTTTGCATATAAATATTGTCGATGGACAAAGTTACAGGCGGTTAATCCCGAAAAAATGAATTAAATTTTATGGCAGGATTACTAGATTGATACACAAAAAGTGTATAGGAAATATTAAAAGACTACTTGATCTAACATAGACCTTACATTAATTGTCATGCAAATGTACAATAACATTCAATCAGTACTAGATTAAAACAATTTGCCACAAAATTCTTATTTGCTTAATATCAAACAACGGCGATTAAGTTTGAAAAATTTGATAAAATTTGATGAAAATTTCTCTTCAATGGCCTATTTAGGCGCTTTTGGGTTTGCTGATGACGCTCCATTGATTTTTTTAGGCGACCTTAGTATGTATACTGTCGCATAGAGCTCATAAATACAGATATTGTTGCTTGGTGTAACCTCCATAATTTTTTAAAAGCCAAAAAAACAGCAAAATGGTTTTTCCGCGATATCTTGAAAACAAGAGCTGATGGAGAAAAACCGAGACCAGTTTTGGAATCAGTGCACAAAACTGAATCAGAATTTGTCATCAATAAGGCTGGACCAAAATGGCTGTTGGCCAGTGTAATCAATACATATTTTGTAAGTATTTGAAGTATTTGCTCTTCCGTTGTTGCTTAATGAAACACTGGGTGCCGAAATTACAGTTGATGAGGTATATCTTGCCATCAAGGCAGCAATGACAAACAAAGCCCCAGGGGCCGACTGTATTCCAGTAGAGTTTTTCAAAAATGCCTTCCCAATGTGTATTGAGATGTACGGTCCTGTCGTCTAACAGCATTACCATCTGCTTTAAGGAAAGCATAATTTTCCCAATACACAAAAAAGATGATCTAATATTAGCTGAGAACTATAGAGGAATATCCTGTCTTCATGCAACCATTAAGCTTTTCACCTCTATCTTGCTAAAATGGCTTACAAATTGGGTATCTAAAAATAGTGTCCTCAGCTTTTTCCAGCTTGGTTTCCGCCGTGGATTCTCCACAGTCTATAGAGTGCTAGTGCTCTCAGGGATTGCCCAATCCTACCTAGACAGGAAGGAAAACTCTTTATTTGCTTTATCGATTTTAAGGCTGCATTTGACACGATAAACCGTCAAAGCTTATATCTAATGCTAAGTCATTTAGGAGTATTTGACGAAATTTATTAACACGTTGATAACACGGATTTGAGCAAGGATGCCTCCTTAGTTCACTCTTGTTTTCATGATACATCGACGACATATCGCATACTTACTTTAATACTGGTATAACTCAAAAAATAGAGGGAAGCTAACTTCGGCTCGACCGAAGTTTATATACCCTTGGAGCATGTTATAAAAAATCAAAAAAGTTTTTCTCACTAGAACATTTTGGACCGATCCTTCCTATGGCAGCTATATGCTATAGTCATCCGATTTGGATCAAACTTGTCAGGATTGTGTGTTAGCATATAAGATTGATCAGTAACAAGTTTGGGAGCGATAGCATTGAAAACAAAAAATTTTTTCTTACTAAGCCTTTTTTCAAACCTATATTTTGTATGGCAGCTATACTATATAGTTGTCCGATTTTCATAAATCTTGGTGGAGTTATGTAAAATCATAGAATACTTATAAATACGAGGGTTGGGAGTGATATCATTGAAAACAAAATAGTTTTTCTCACTAAAACTACTCTTTCAACCGATCGTTCCTATGGCAGCTATATGCCATAGTCATCCGATCCGGCCGGTTCCGACAAATGTGCAGCGTATTTGTACCAAAAGACTTCGTGCAAAGGTTGGTTGCGACAGCTTTAAAACTGACGGAGGAGATAGCATAGAAACAGACGGACATGGCTACATCAACTACATCAGCTACATCATTAATAATTATTAATGAGCATTTTAAATTTATAATATTTTACAAGATTAACTCGAAACTAAAAGAATCATTTTTATCTGAATAAACCCATTGAGAACTTTAAACGCCTTTTTTCTCAAAATGGATTATTTTGAGTTATGCCAGTATTGAAGTAAGTGAGCGATATCATCGTACCTGCCCGGAGGAGTTCATGTAAATGGTTGCTGATTCCCCTGAAATGCTCTATGAGCTGCATGACAAATGAGCTATACCACTACTGTCAACATTACAACATTGATCCTGACATGATTTTTCACTTGGTTGGCATTAACGTTTTTATACTCTTGGAGAGAGTATTTTAAAATTGTCCGAATGTTTGTAACGCACAGAAGGAAGCATCTCCGACCACATAAAGTATATATATTCTTGATCAGCATGACGAGTTGATATAGCCATGTCCGCCTGTCCGTCCGTCTGTCCGTCCGTCTGTCCGTCCGTCTGTTTCTATGCTATCTCCTCCGTCAGTTTTGAACCTATCTTAACCAAACTTTGCAGAAAGTCTTTTGGTACAAATACGCTGCACATTTGTCGGAACCGGCCGGATCGGATGACTATAGCACATAGAACGATATAGCTGCCATAGAACGATCGGTCGAAAAAGTAGTTCTTGTGAGAAAAACTCTTTTATTTTCAATGGTAGCGTGTTTATACATTCCAGATATGAATGTTATCTGTTTTAACACAATAGCCATATAACAAACTGGCAGCACATATGCTCCAATTGTATATAAACTTCGGTAGAGCCGAGATTAGCTTCCCTCTATTTTTTTAATCTCATCTGAGTAATATCCTATAAAAACCACTTTGTAGGTAACACAAGCAATCGAGTGTCGATGGCAAATAGTTGTTGCCGCAAGTTAAGTTATGTGATAATTCAGTACAACAATTGGAGTAAATATTTAAATTAATACATTTGCATTTCCCCTAAATAGAGAGCGTCACACCTTCACAAGAGTTTACACAGCTGTTTAACTTAGTTGTGTTTGCTTAACCATTCTTTGCCCAGAACAATTAACATTTTGGCAAGAATATAGCTGCTATATATGAGAGATACCCATAAGCAGAACTATCAGTTGGACTTCTTCACCATGGACTCTCACAAGTTGGCATTTGTATTGATTCTGCTTGGTGTGATGTGCCAAGTCAGCACCGATCGGACACCCATACTTCTGGATTGCTCCAATACCTGTAATTTGCATTATCGTTGCATGCCCTACTACAGGGACTTGGTTTGGACCATTCAGAATAACCAGTGCCGCGTTTTTCAAAATGGTTGCATCTTTAGTTCTGCAAATTGTGTGCGAGCTAACCAATGTCTGAAACGTAAGTTGCAAACATCTTGTTACTTCAATAAATATTTAACTATGTAAATTATTTGCCCCATAGCCATGACTGCAGTCACAGAGGCAGAATGCAAGAAATACTGTTCCAGTCTCCGCTGTCCGTCGTTAGAAACCATTCGAATGATTCCGATTTGCGCTTGGTTTCCGTATATTGATGCAAGTGGCAATAACACAGAGCGTTCTATGAACTTTGCAAATCGCTGTGAATTGGATAATTATGCCTGTAGTACTGGCCAAGGTGAGTAGACCTGTTAATTTGTATGGAGTCGTATAATATTGAATTGATATTTATTCTCTGCAATTGCAGCCTATGTGGGTGAACCGACTCAAGGCGTCTGTAATACATAACTTGCTTTCATAAAATAAATATAAAATGTATTATATTTCTATGAGAAGTCCGATAACAAACCACAAAAAAATAATAAATGTTATCACAGATTTATTCTTTTAGGGCGTGGCTGGACGATTAACTGACAATGATATTTAGGTTTGTCAGCAAGACGAAATAAGCAAACATGCTGCTGAATTTGAACGATCAAACCAGTGCATGTTGTGAACACTAGAGTAACAAACCGGTTTGACTTATAAATCTGAACTATTGACCAGTGATATTATAGTTATCTTGCAGATTTAGCGACCTAAATAATTAAAATGGAGGTATAGAATTAGTTTTTAAAATGGTACCCATTATAGCCCATACTTCTAGATCCCCAATTTCGAATTTTATTGAATGATTCCCACAACAAAGAAGTTTAGCGACACATTGGTAATACATTTCTTCAATATGCTTTCAGAAACTTACAAAAGTTATATTATGGGGGTGTCCTGTAAATTTCTAGAGATTTCTAGAACCAACCTGGTCGGTTCGAAAAACGCTTGAAAAAATCCGTCGGTGTCACACAACTTCAAGAGATTGAATTTTCTTATTTGGAAATCTTCTTGGAAAGTTAGTGCTCAAATTAATGGTCCATTTCTAACTCATCCTTAAAAAGCGCTGCCACTAAGTCATATTAATATCCAGTAATAAAATGACAAATATATAAATACATTTTTTTTTTATGTTGGCACCGAGTTATGAAAAACAGGAGGTATTTTTATATTTTTTAATTTTTTTTTTTTTTTTTTTTATTTTTTTTAAATAATTATATATTATATTTTTTTTTTTATATATTTTTTTTTTTTTTTTTTTTTTTTGTCCGGGGGGTCAGGGGGGAGTCCCTTTGTCGCCCCCTCCTTCTTGAATCGTTCTACATTTAAAACTTCTTTCTTAAATTAAGTTATTCTTATTCTTTGTATAAAAACTTCTCTTTAACATAAAGGGACGTACGCAGGATTTTGATTGGGGATGACAAAGACATAAATTGTTCGAGGTGTATTATTTTGCTGAAGTTGTTTTCATAGACATTGTTAAGTATTATGGGGGAAAATTCTGTAAGTTTGGGATATATAAGAAGAATGCGCCGCAGGCGAAAATTTTTTGTCAAATGCCGCGGAATCGTTTTTTACATACCTCCTTAAACAAAATTTAAATAAAAATTGACTTCGATGGACCGAAACAAAAATTATTTCGAGGTCGAACATAGTTTTCTGGTTTGATGGCAAATGCGTTTCGAATTAGCTTTCATTGTAGTCTGCCTGCAGAGGTTTTAACTGGTGGCTGATATTATTGGACGAGTTGGACCACGTTTTTTGGAAACATAACATAACCTAAACTGTGAAAGTCAATCCGTTCGATTTCAGTGGCAAAGATGCTTCAGCTTAGAAAGAGAACATGAGATGGTCCTGCTCATTGTACGCCCTTATGACCTAAGAAATCGAAAGTAGTCCACTATGGTATTGTAAATCCCGAAATTCGGAAAATATCGCGAAAACGATGGATCGCGAACTATGACGAATTATCGTGAAAATATTATTTGGTGTTTGTTAATTGTTCCTTTATAATTGACACTATAAATTTGTGTTTTTTCCATGTAAGGAAAAAGGATTAGAAAACTCATTCTGTATTGATTAAAAGGTATGTCTGAAAACAGCTTTCTGATTTTGCTCAAAGGTAGAAATTTTTGGTTTTTAATATGGAAAATGTGGTTATTTTTTTAGTTATTGTTCAGTTGACATCAAAGCATACTACAAATCAGCGCCCCCTGTATACGCCCTTGATAACATAATCAATGTATTGGAAGAGCTTGATAGGAAGAAGCAGGATGAAATAGTGGAATATATGGAATCTCCAACATCTTTGATTAAATCAAACACAAGGTCTAAAAGCTGTAGCATTTTTGACTCCGTCCATTGTAGACCAATGATCTTTAATCCCTTTAAACAGACTCCTAAGCTTTCAAAAATGCATTCAAGAAAAGTTTATTTTTTTACTAGATCTTGAAGTGCAGAATCTTGCAACGTTCCCCATGTTGAAATAATAGCAGATTCTAAATAACCTTCAGGAATACCACTATGTATTAATTTAAGAGAATAATCAATATATATTTTGTAATTATTTTGCCGCCCCAAAAACTTGCAGCCCCTGAAACTCGGCGCCACCAGAAATTGCCGCCCCTAAAAATTTGCCGCCCGGGGCGGGCCGCCCCCCCCCCCCCCTCGCTACGCCACTGAGTAATATTGAGAACAAAACAGTTTTTCTTACAAAAACCATTTTTCGACCGAACATTCCTATGGCAGCTACAAGTAGTCATCCGATCCGGTCGGTTCCGACATATTAGCAGCGTGCAGTAAAAGAACTCTGTGCAAAGTTTCAGCTCGATAGCTCCAAAACTGAGGGACTAGTTCGCGTAGAAACAGACAGACGGACAGACGGACAGACGGACGGACAAAGCTTAATCGACTCAGCTCGTCACGCTGATCAAGAATATATATACTTTATGTGGTCGGAGATGATTCCTTCTATGCGTTGCAAACTTCTGGGCAAAATTATAATACACTTTTCAAGTGTATAATAACTAAAGAGGTTTAGTTATCTTTATAACTAACTTTATTAAATAATGATATTACCCGCTAAAATACAACAAATTGAATATGATCGAAGCCACGTTGGCAGAATTTGCGGGAGAGACTCGTCGTCAGCGATGGAACAAACTTCATCTCGAAGGCGTGCGATGAATATCGATAGGTGGCTGCAGCTATCGCGTGAGGGAACTCATCGGGGATGCCACAGCTACTCCCTCCCCAGTGACCAGGTCGGAAGCGAATCCAACCTTACGAAGTTGTCTGGGGCGATCCTCTACTGCTGACGTCATCGTTGGTGGTGGCGATGTCTACCGTAGACGACGATAGCGGTGAGATCTGTGAGGGTCGGGGCAGGGTTGCTCCAACGGTTTCTTGACAGGAGCTGCAATTTGTCGCAGAACAACTGTGTCTTGCTGTGAAGATTCGTTGGAGTAGAATTTATGTCGAGGGTAAGCTCGCGTCGACAAGCAAGTTCGCCCAAGCAGGATGATTCTCGCTGTGATATTAGTTGTTGAGTCGACGAACTGTATCCGTAGTACTGAGCATGTGCACAGAGTACAGATTTACGTAGTTGTGTCGATGGTTATCTCTTGTTAAGGCCGTTGCTTTGAATGTGCGTCGATAAACAAGATGTTCGAGTAGGGTTGAGGTTGCCTCACATCAAGGACTTTCGTCTGCCACGCGTTGTGGACTTTGATTGCCACTCGTTGTGGACTTTCGCTTGCCACGCGTTGTGGACTTTGTGTTGAGATCGAGAACTTGTGAGTAGACTCAGGCTGGCATCAATTGCCAAACAAAGAGCGTCTCGAGTTGAAGCAGGTTGCTTGTGGTCGATTTGGTATGGGCATGAACATCGGCGATGATGAAGGATGCGATGAAGAGCCAAGTTCAGCTGCGCGACGTACTTTCATTGCTGGGAACGATCGTCTGGCAGGCTGCGTACAATGGAAATCGGCGGAATTGGTGAATGTTTAACCAACGTGCGATCGAGAAAATGTACGTGCAGGGTCTAACCAACGTGCGATCGGCTGCATACAATGTAAGATCTGAGATCAGTTACGTGTAGGTGCAGAGTCGATTGCGTGCATTGTGAAATCGTGTAAAGTTGGAAGAAAATGTTGGCATCACATGTGTATGCTGGAGGAGGCGGCGGCCGCTGTAGTGGGTGCCGCCGTTGTCGAGATCCGAGCATTCATCCGTAGTCCAGTTGTTGGCCACAAGATGATGATGCTGGTGCGATAAAGTCCGTGGTGTGACGCAGTGGGCCAGCGATTGCTACTGGGCGCCGATGTAGGACTGAGGTTGTGCAGGTTGCTGCGTTGGGCGTGTCGTGGATAAGGTGTGCACCAATGGGGCACAGAGGACTGCGCGTTGCCGTTCGAAAAGCATCCTGTTGTTGTAGCTGTTGCAGTTGGCGCTTTCGCCGTTTGCGTTTGTGTGAACGTACACACATGTGTTTGTTGACGTCTGTGTGTCGCCGTTGTCGTGTTCATATGTGTACGTCTCGGTCGAAATTTCACAATTTTTGAAGAAATTCCATCAGCAAAACCTCAGGAATGCAGGATGCGAATGCGCTAGTCCTGGTTGGAGCGCAGCTTCCACGGCGATCGCAGGCTGTAAGTGCAGACGCCGTAGGCATGTTTGTATGTGTGTATGCGGGCGTGTTGGCTGCGTGTGTGAGCGTATGTGTCGCTGCTGCATGTGTGTGCCCGTGTGCATTTCACAATAATTCGCAAAAACACTGTTTGCACATTTGTTTAAAGATTTTTGTTAAATGTTTTATACACAGTTTGCTGTTGTGTGTTGTTTGTTTGTTTTGTTTTGCCGCTGGCGGTAGCGCCTGTGTGTGTATGTGTCAATTTCGTCAGAGATTGAAATTCATTTGTTCAACACTGGGCTTTGAATTTGTTTATTGTTATTTCGGAACTAGGGGTCACCACTTTAGTTATCTTTATAACTAACTTTATTAAATAATAATATTACTTGCTAAAATACAACAAATTGAATATGATCGAAGCCACGTTGGCAGAATTTGCGGGAGAGACTCGTCGTCAGTGATGGAACAAACTTAATCTCGAAGGCGTGCGATGAATATCGATAGATGGCTGCAGCTATCGCGCGAGGGAACTCATCGGGGATGCCACAGCTACTCCCTCCTCAGTGACGAGGTCGGGAGCGAATCTAACCTTACGAGGTCGTTCGTATGTACGTAGCGTCTTTGGTGGTTGTGAGTCGCTTCCAGTTTCTTGTTCCTTCGTCACAAACGCCGGCTTAAGGCGCTCCGTTGAAACAGCTATTTCCTTGCCATCGATTTTAATGACAAAGACTCGATCCGTAGGTCGTTTCACCACCCGAGGGCCCAGAATACGGAGGTTCTAATGGTTGTCGTTGGTGCTGGCGATGCTCTACCGTAGACGACGATAGCGGTGAGATCTGTGAGGGTCAGGGCAGGGTTGCTCCAACGGTTTCTTGACAGGAGCTGCAATTTGTCGCAGAACAACTGTGTCTTGCTGTGACGAGTCGTTGGAGTAGAAGTTATGTCGAGAGTAAGCTCGCGTAGAGGCCGTTGCTTCGATTGGGCGTCGACAAGCAAGTTCGCCCAAGCAGGATGATATTCGTAAAATCGGTAGTTTTTCCTCTCTTGGAGGTTGCTTCTCGTTGTGCCTCTGATTGAGGGCTTGGTTGTGTCTCTGGTCGAGGGCTTGGTTATGAGGTGGCAGAGTCTGTAGTACTGGGTATTGTACCCCGATGTAGAGACTTGCGTTGTTTGGTCGATGAGAAGCATTTAGACGAGGTTTGGCCAGGCAATGCGCCCGACGACGAACCCGTCGAATTGTTGTTGATCCTTCACTGGATGCAAGGATGCGCTGATCGTGTTGGTAGCATATGTGGGTGCCGCCGTTGTCGAGATCCGAGCAATCATCCGTAGTCCCGTTGTTGGCCACAAGTCCTGGTTGGAGCGCAGCCTCCACGGCGATCGCAGGCTGTGAGTGCAGTCGCCTTAGGCATGTTTGTATCAGTGTATGCGGGCGTGTTGGCTGCATGTGTGAGCGTATGTGTCGCTGCTGCATGTGTGTGCCCGTGTGTATTTCACAATAATTCGCAAAAACACTGTTTGTACATTTGTTTGAAGATTTTTGTTAAATGTTTTATGCACAGTTCGCTTTTGCGGATTTGAGTTTGTTGTGTTTTGCTAGGCGCTACCGCCAGCGGCGGCAGCGCCTGTGTGTGAATGTGTGAATTTCGTCAGAGATTGAAATTCATTTGTTTAACACTGGGCTTTGAATTTGTTTATTGTTATTTCGGAACTAGGGGTCACCACTTTAGTTATCATTATAACTAACTCTATTAAATTATAATATTACTCGCTAAATACAATAAACTGAATATGATCGAAGCGACGCTGGCAGAATTCGCAGGAGAGACTCGTCGTCAGCGATGGAACAAACTTCATCTCGAAGGCGTGCGTTGAATATCGATAGGTGGCTGCAATTATCGCGTGAGGGAACGCATCGGGGATGCCACAGAGGGCGCAATGTTTTGCGAAAAATTATTGAAACGCAAATTTTAAAATTAAAACAAAATAAATATTTAATTTATTTGATGCAACCTATCCAGAAAAATAATGACGAAATGTTTTTGACACCCTGTATGTGTGTTATGTGTTTATTAAAATTTTGGCAATGATCGCCCTATACAGAAGGAAACTGTAAATGTACGTTAGGAGGGACATTTTATGTATGGAAAAACGGGAGCCCATACTGATACCCCCTTATACGATGCGTTTTTGTACTGTTGCCGTTGCCTACATGTTAAATTTTTAAGTAGTTGGCGTAGAATTGGCTTGAATTTATAACATTTGATCTAAAGGTATCATGACTATTGAAAAAATTGGATTTTATATAACCAATACAATATGTAAATAATATTTGCTAAATAATATGTTGAGTAAAAAATTATAAATTACGCAAAATTTCTACTATTCTGCGCTGTTCACTTCTAGATGAAAGCCATACACTGAGTGGCTATCCAGATATCTTTATAGTGCGGTCCTACACGAACTGAACTATATATATAATTTTTATTTTTATAAATTTTTATTTATTGTTGTAAATTCATTTCATTCCTCAAAGTAGTCTTCCAAATGCATTACACTTGTTCACCGTTTCCAATTTTAAAAAATAATTTTCGCCTGACCGAAGTTTATATACCTTGAGCATGATATATTTCTGCCAGTTTTTTATATGGCAGCTATACGATATATTCATCCGATTTTGATAAAATTCTCAAAAATTGTGTTGAGACAGATAATATTTATAACTGAAACGTACAAACACGCTACCATTGAAAACAAAAAAGTTTTTCTCACTAAAACTATTTTCTCGACCGATTATTCCTATGGCAGCTATATGCTATATTCATCCGATTTGGATCAGACTTGACAGAATTATGTGTTAGCATATAATATTAATCAGTAACGAGTTTGGGAGCGATAGCATTAAAAACAAAAAAGTTTTTCATACTTAAACTTTTTTTCAGATCTATCTTTTGTATGGCAGCAATACTATATACAATAGTTGGCCGATTGGCATAAAACTTGCTGAAATTATGTGAAAGTATAAAAAACTTATAAATACGAGGTTTGGTAGCGATAGCATTGAAAACAAAAAAGTTTTTCTCACTAAAACTACTTTTTCAACCGATCGTTCCTATGGCAGCTATATGCTATAGTCATCCGATCAGGCCGGTTCCGACAAATGTGCAGCGTATTTATACCATAAGACTTCGTGCAAAGTTTGGTTGA
Organism: Lordiphosa stackelbergi; assembly: GCA_018904235.1. Lineage (NCBI taxonomy): Eukaryota > Metazoa > Arthropoda > Insecta > Diptera > Drosophilidae > Lordiphosa > Lordiphosa stackelbergi. Next base: position 106,798 of record JAEIFU010000469.1, read on the forward strand.
TATAGCTTTTAAACTGACGGAGGAGATACATTAGAAACAGACGGACAGACGGACATGGCTATATCAACTCAGCTCGTCATGCTGATCAAGAATATATATACTTTATGTGGTCGGAGATGCTTCCTTCTATGCGTTACAAACATCCGGACAATTTTAAAATACCCTCTCCAAGGGTATAAAAACATGCTGCAAAGTCATCTTCCGGTATCGTCTTCAATTTCTTCATCGTTTCGGTTTCTATCTCTTTTATCGATTCAAAATGGTGTCTACGAAGAGGTCTCTTGAGTTTAGCGAATAGCCAATGGTACCTCAAATGATCACTCAAAATGGTTTTCACTGTTATGTCGCTAGTATGTGTCTAAAAGGTCCGTGTGTTCATGCTGACCCCATGGCCTTTGGTAATAGGATCTGGGTGGGATCTGTGTGGGATTTGGGGCTGGATTTGTGCGGTATCTGGTTAGTATCTGACAAGGATCTGGGTGGGATATGGCCGGGATCGGGTAGGTTCTGGGTGGGATCTGGGATCTCACCTTGGTGGTATCTGGGTAAGTGAAACATCATCATTTATCTATGGATCAGCACAGCAAACTAAACTCTTTTTTTTTTATTATTATGTACACCCTAGCGGATGAGGCGGCGATTGGCGTGTTCTAACGAAAAATTCTTCGGAGGATTTATGGACCTTTAAAAGTTGTCGATGATTTCCGCATTCGAAAGAATACCGAACTGTATGAGCTCTATGGGGACATCTTTTTGGTCAAGCGCTTGTTAGGACATTTCACCCGGATGGACGAAGAAGGTCCAGTAAAAAATTCGACCACCCTAAGGTAGGACAACCAGGTGCGAGATAAAATTGCCAACACATTGCTTTCAAATCGGTTTAGTAGTTTGTTTTGCTCGAAAATCCGAGAAGTTTAGTTTCTTATCGCCCAGGAAAAAATTTAATTTTGCCATTGGAGTAGAGTTATGAGGACGGAAATATAAAAAAAAAATCTGTTTATCTTAAGAACCGCTCAACCGATTTGGACGGGCTTTCGTCATGCAAAAACAGCACTTAAGTCAGAGAGCGCTTAATAAATACATACTCTCGTTGCTGTTTATGTTTAAGTCTTCCACAAACAGAAACACACATGCACAGTCGTCAGACACAATATCTGTTGTCATTCCCCCACGCTCTACTGCGTTGTTGTAAGCGCAGATAGCATCTATGTATATAGCGATGACATAATGGCAAAATGGCGGCAGCTACGGAAATTATAAAAAAAATACCTTAGAACCGAAACCGTACCGGCACATTGTTTAGGCTCTTTTCGGTTCTAAAAATATGGGTTCTTCTATACCGATATAAGAAAAATTAAAAATATCGGTTCCGGTTCTGAGTTTTAATCAGTTCTTTTTGTTTAATTCCCAGGTTTCTATTCTAATTTATTTTCGCGCGCTCTGTAAGCCAGCCTTAAAAAGGGTATCTGTCGAAGAGTAGATTTTTAACGGAGTTTTCTGCCTACTCCAATGACTTAACAAACGTCCCTCGTAAATTTATGGTATATATGAATGAAAAATTGTGTCTTGGGAGTGCCTCTGGTTTTTTCCCTTGAAAAAGCCAACACAAAAATAAATACGTTTAAAAATATATTTTTATTTGGGATGAACCCACAACGAAAAAAACAACCCGCAGAACAAATAAAAACAATAACAAATGTTATTTACTTTACTTTTCAGGTTTGGAAATTTGTCTTAAGATTCAATTTGTGGTTTTTAAGGAAAGCATCCAAAAAACACTTGAGCCAATATCATTCTAAATCAATATCAAGAGCACTGTTCCCAGTTTAAAAAATTTCCACATCTGTTCTCCCAAAAACCTTTGTTCCGCCGACTATATAAAGCCTCAGACTTTAGTGCTCAAATTAAAAGTTGATACAAATATGAAGTGGTTACTTACTCTATCCCTTTGCTTAGTTGTCCTCTGTGTGGCAGTTAAGGCTCAGAGATGCAACACGTTTTGCACGACCGATGTGAACTACGTCTGTGGCACGACCAGACGCGGTAATACAATTATAAAGTGCAGTTTTAGCAACAAATGCCAGTTGGATTTGCATGCCTGTAACAAACGAGAAAGTAAGCATATAGAATGATAAAGAAAACATGAAATTAAATTATAATTTTCCCATAGACTGGCGTTCTGCCAACGGACGTTGTCCTCACGAGTCTAGCAAAAGAGACTGCAGATAGGAAGAGTAATAATTCTTGTTTATGTACAATCCTACCTCTTGACAATTAAAACAGCTTAAACAACAATGCCTAATTTTCGAGTATTATTATTTTCTTTTCCCTGGTGGTGGAGGGGCTCAAAATGAGTAGATATAAATTGTTTACTTTAGTCAAAAGTTATGACAGTTTTAGTGTGTCTTCTGCTGAATCATGAAGTTCTAACCCAAGTGCAACGTTGTGCAAGGAGCACTAACTATCCTTGCCTCTTGTATATGCATGCCTACCGCAAAACTGAGGGTGACTGATCGGGATAAATATTTACAAAAAAATGTATATTTATCTGAAATACTGTAACGAAATACATTTTCCGGAGTGCTGGATATAGGCCTTTAACAGAAATACTTTCTAACAGCACATGAGTATCAAAGCAAAGCTAAAGTGTTTCTAATTATTATATATGAAATACTGTGAGGAAAGGAATTTTCTGTCGTTTTGCGTACGGGGCTTTGGTCCAATTATCAAAAAAAACGTAATTTTTGAAATAGAATAACGCTTCCAATCTGTATGAAAATTTCACTATAAGACAAAACACATTTTTCACAGAATCCTTTAAAGTTAACTCTTGTGCGGCCAGTGGCGTAGCTAGGGGGAGTTTTTTTAGGGGTAAAACCCGCCCGGAGGAAATTTTTATATGTGAAATACTTTTCTAAGGAATAAGAAATTAAAGAGAAATTAATTAGTGTTTAGTTTACATACTCAAGTAGTATATAAATAATTATTAAGAATTACTATGTAACAAAGTCATTGCGGTTATCCATGGCTTCTAATTAAATTGAATTTAAAAAAAATACAGGTTTAGTACTAAAAATATTTGATTCCTTTTCGTAAAATATCAAATAAAAGAAAAAAAAAGACAATTTTTGAGCGACTTAACCACAAAACTTATGTGCAATTGCATTTCCAAGTTCATAAAGCAAACCGATAGCAAAATACAAATTGATGTACATAAATGGTCTAAGTGACGTGTACGACAATTTGTGACAATTATGTTTTACTTGAAGGCAAAAATAAAAAAATTTGCACAACACATCCCGGCGAAGTTTATCAATGTTTATTATTCAAGCGGCCTAATGCTTTTTTAAACTGTACAAGAAACCCGTATTGTGTAACCGTAATCGAAATCGGTGGAGTTATTCACCGCAACCGATTTGTTGAAAAAATAAGTTTAAAAATTGGATGCCTTTTTAGAACTTTTAGAACCGTTCCATGTTTTTGTGTGAAAATGAAAATAATTGTATGAATCAACCCTTTGGGTATTTTATATTATTTTATAATGTATGTGTAATTGAGTTAACAGCCTTTTTGTCGACAAAATAAATTAATAAATTAATAAATATGTTATACATAGTTTCACATCATCGGCGTACATAGGCACACGAGAGTGAGTAAAGACTGATGAAAGATCATTCCAACCAAATTCCAACCGAATTCCAATTCTTAGGTGCCACAGAAATTTCTTTTGGTTGGTTTCAAACCTCTAATGTTTTGTTAGGAGATTTTGCAAAGCTCTTTTCTCATAAGCGCCTTTTGTCGAAGTGGCGCCCTCTACATGACAGCTAGCGGATTAAGGGATGGAAACTAACACCTCATGTTCGGCACCAACAAATTTTTAAATTTTGCATTATATTGGTGGAGAATGCGACTTAAAATTGAATTATTATTTAAAAATGCATCATAAAACATACAACACAATCAAAAAATTTCAGTTAATCATTAAATTAACCCACATCTAAAATAAGGGAAATTTTTTGGCGAGAGATTCAGCCCTGTTTTTAGAGATGGAACATTAATTGGAACATCTGGTGTTCCAACTAGATTTTCTCATTAGAAAATTAAATCTCTAAAGGTTCTGTGGCACCAACGAATTTTTCGAGAGATTTACAAACCAACCGTCGGCCAAATCTCTAGAGATTTCTGTGGCACCCCGAGTTTGATTGTTTTGTTGTTCGTCATAGGAGGCATAGTTAACATTCAAAGTTTGACAAGGATGTATACTATCCCCCCTGTTGTTTGCGCTGTATCTGGAAGATCTCCATGATAGTCTAGTATTCGCCTGCTCCTTTTTGCGGATGACATCGTCATCTTAGCCGATAAGGTAGAAGTGATGCAGAAAATGATTGACAACTTGGAGGAAATTTTGACCAATGGGGAATGGAAGTCAACCTGTTAAAATCTGAGGTAATGGTCTTTAGAAAAGGCGACAGTCTGGCAGCAGCGGAAAAATGGACCTTCAAAGGAGGCGCCATACAAATTGCCACGGAATATAAATATCTCGGAGTATGCTTTACGCCTACCCTTACTTTAGAAACGCAGAGGCTAAAGCCAGTATCAACTGCGTATGGAGCCCCTTTTTGGCAAAACCCAATGTAAGCATCGGTGCAAAATGGAAACTTTGTAACGCAGTATGTAGGGCTGTTCAGACCTATGCCGCCTACGGATACAGCTACTTCGAGGTAGTGGATAGTCTGCAGACATATTTCCTGAAGAAATCCTTAGGCTGCCGAATACCTTATTTCCTTCATACTGATGGAAATTCTCAACCGTTACTCAGTACTCAGAACTCAGCAGTATGAAGGAAATACTCGCATACAATGTGCATTACTTTGCCATGTGCATGGCCGCTTTGTAAACGGGCCCCCGACAACCTGCATTACTAGGTAATAAGGATGTATGCCAGAGCCGAACTTCCCATTAAGAATGCGTACAATATTTTTAAAATTGTAATGCAGATTGTTCGCAGTCTGTTTGTTTGCGATTACTATCTCTCTAACGAAAGTCAGCGATTGTAGTGCCTTATATTTTCGACAATCGTAATGCATATTTTCTACAGAACACGTTGAGCTCTGCGCCGCTGGGTAATGGAAGCTCCTTAAATAAGGAAGACGCATGCGGAACGCATGACTCGGAAAGGATCCAGCCAAACAAGAATCTACAGATTCCTCGAACATACAGCTGCCCTTAAGCTACAGCATCTTGCCAACAGTAATATCACATGGGTGATGAAAGCGCGGCTTGACCTTATTACGCTGTCGTCAAATACGTATAACAGATCGATAAACGTGCCATGCCCACTTTGCAATACCGGAGAAAATAAAGATCTGACTCACTTTAGTAGATGTCCTTGCCTTAAGGATCACAGATGTAGCGTCCCTTACGGTAATATAAAGACAGATCGATATCCTTGACGATAAACATAGCGAGAACTGGAAGGGGCTGGTTCCCTACACTGAGAAAAATGCAACTAAAATCAAGATTTTAATCTTGAACCGTTAAGAGAAACGGTGTCAGAATCTCGACTAAGACCAGAGATAATCGCTACCCAAGATTATATTCTCAATTTTCTCAATTTTAATCTTAATCCATAAATCTTGTTTATCTCTCTAATTCTTAAGATGAAACAATCTCATTTTTTAGATTGAAAGAAAAAAAAAAAAAATTATATTAAGCTGTTATTATTTTTATGTTTTTTTTTGTTGCGTTTTTGGATTGATTGATTTAGTTATTAACAATTTTTTCTTTCTGAAAAACTTATATTACTGTTAATTATTAATCTACCTGTACTGGGACTTGAACTGAGTACCTCGGGGTGATGATTTACCACACTGCGTTGCCACTTAGCCCTCTCGGCTGTTGTGCCTCATTTTTAGCGCGTCACTAGTTTTAGTATAAGAACTCAGCACGACAATGCCAGCTGAGTTCTTATACATACTGCAACTGGTTGCGCAAAAAAATTTCCTTCAACAGCCGAGTCGGTAAGGAGGATGCCAAAAGCTTTATTGGAACGAGAAGGTTGTGGTTCGAGTCCCAGGAGAGCCGAGATTTTTATTTATTTATTTTTTTATATTTTTTTAACATAATAAATCTATTTATATATATCATAAAGTTTTTCAACTAAAGCTTCTGAAAACTGTAGGTCGGTTGATAAATTGCGAGATGATAAATCTTGTTTTTAAGATTTTTAATCTTATATTAGGGTTTTTTTAATCTTGTTATTACAAAATTGAGAGATTCTCGACAAGAGATTTTCAATCTAGATTTTAGATTGATTTTTTTCTCAGTATACTTAAGAAAAGCGTTGGTTTACAGAAATAATTTAGAAGGCGGCAAAATCAAAAATAAAATGGAAAAATTATAAAACGGGGGCGCATTAGTCAAAGCCCCTTACTGCTGAACGGTCTGATATCTTGGGAAGACCAGGGAAGTCAGGCGTAATAAGCGGGTGCGGGGTGAGGCAAAATGTGCCTGGCCGACGGACGGTTCGTGAAACCAAGTCGGCTACTATAACATAAGTTTCCTTTTAGTTTTTATACACAATGTTATGCTTATCCATTTAGTTTAATTCACAATGTTATAGGCTCATATAATTACACTAGTTTACAAAATAATCAAAATTTTGCGATCCCAAACATTTGTTAGCAGTTTCCTATGTAAGTCCCCTAGCTGAGTCCAAAAATTCATATCACGATTTTTTTAGTGGGGCCGTTTTCGAGAAATCGCGGAAAATCTAGTTTTTTAATTCGGAAAAAAGTACCTTTAGAAAAATGTATATATCTTCAGTATCAGTAATGCTTTCTTGGAAGGTAATTGAACGCCCTATCATTCATAAAAATAACCCCCCACATAATTCATTCAAATCCGTTCAAGAATATAGAAGTTATTGGCATTTAAGTAAAAATTGAAGGTTTCAAGTTCATGCAAATTGACTAAGTTTGATTGTTTTTTTGTTCGTCGTAGGAGGCATAGTTAACATTCAAACTATTCTATTTAAGGGCTACTATGACCTGCCAAATTTATTTTGTACCTGGTTAAGTTTTTTTGTGATTGGCTTAGAAGATACCTTTTATATACAGGGGTGCCACAGTAATCACTTTCGCTCTAAATTCTCTCGAATTTGATTTCGCCCTGCCCCAGAGCCTGTTTTCAAGTGATTTGCAAATCGCGCAATCATGATTCGGCGATTTGCTTAAATACGCACTTAATTTGTTTTTGATTAAAATAAGCCTTGTTGATTCTTGAAGTGTGTTCAATTTGTGAATAATCTACCACAAATAATTTAACATTTAATATGTTAAATTTATTAAATAAGCATTTTACTAAATCGCTAGTAAAATCGCTAGTTAAATCGCTAGTTAAATATGTCATTCACTGGCACTCACCAAATCGCTAGCATTTCAGTGGTGCCACCTTTTAACATTTGAATTTCGAAATTAATCGAACGTCGTTTTAAAGGTAATACAATAGGGATTTTGTGTTAAAACAAAGATAAAACATTAGATTAACTAGCAATAATTTTTCCGTTGATCTTTTGCTTAATAATTTGGCAATGTGTAAATCGAATGCTGCCAATCTGAGTTGAATATAGTGGCAACGCTAAAGTAATGACGAGAAACCGCTCAAATGTTGGTAAATATTATTATTTTACCGAAATGGTTATAATTAAAATTAATTATAAAGGGGAAGCATCGAAAATATGTTCCGAGCGAAATTTTCTTGGCTTTTATGAAGGAGCATAAGGACTTGGCCCTCAATCTCACAATGGGCGACAGGGAAGTTGCGATTGCAGCCTGGAAAGAACTGACTTTAAGTCTGGCCAACCTTTCCTCCGGTTGCTTGAATTGAATAATGCGTGGCCCAATGTTATATTTGAGTACAGTATCATTTAACAATATAATCTTGCCTTCGTATATCTTCAGATTCAAAAAGAAGGTCAGATGCGGATCCAAGGAGCGTCTCCTTACGGATTTTCTACTTCCCTAAATCGTAGATTGTCATATCATTTTTTTCAAAAAACGCATAAGAAGGCTTAATCTAATTTGCACTTGCGGGCTGTCTACCCTAAGCAGCCATGTTCGAAAGGGTTTGTAAATATGTAATGCCCTCAAGCGCAGCACAATTTATTAGGACCATTTTTACATTCAACTTGATTTATTTTTGACTCTTGCACTCATTTTTCAACCTAAGTCAATCACTAAAAACTTAACCAGGTACAAAATAAATTTGGCGGGTCATAGGAGCCCTTAAATAGAATAGTTTGAATGTTAACTATGCCTCCTACGACGAACAAAAAACAATCAAAAATAAGTCAGTTGGCATGAACTTGAAACCTTTATTAGCTCAAAAGGGATGTTTGGGCAAAAAAAGGACCGAAAATAAAATTTATTAGAAATTTTTGATAAATTTTTCATACTGATATTTTTGAGATTACATGACAAAAATGGCCATAACTTCCTCAATTTTCAAGCTACCAATATGTTCGGGCACTTAAAATGTTTGGAAAAGATGCGACTTTCACATATTTTTTTTGAGAGTTTTTGAAGGATGTGTCTTTTTGCTAGACTAAGTTTTTTTAAAAAAATCCTTCTTTTTCAAGAAAGGTAAAAAATATAAAATTTTTCAAAAATATTTTTAAAAGGACTTTTTAATCCTGAACATTTGGAAGAAAACTGCAAAGCTCTATTTTAAACCGTTTTCGAGTAATTGAAAATTAAAAAAATTCACAATATTACACTTTTATTCGTAGAACTTCTGCAAAAGCTCCAAAGCTCCCATTTTGGCGTAAAGCTTCTCTCATAATAATCTTCCTTTGGGCCAATTATCATCCAATTCCAGAAAAAAACTTTTTGTATGGAATGCCCCATATATAGATGATAGGGCGTTCAATTACCTTCCATAAAAGTATTGTAAATGTAAAATTTTAAATTGGCACAAGAGAAAGGGACCTTCAGTTTAACGCCGAATCCGAACGGCAAGGTTCGAGAATTGGCTTTTTCATGGCTAGATTACTTCACAGCTGGCTTTAATAGCTAATGAAGGTGACCGAATGTGTAAAAGCTATTTTTCTATAGAGAGAAACTACTTTTATTATTAGATGTTCAGATGCGGTCCAGCACACTAACCGCTGGGCCACAGACGGCCAAAGAAGCATTACCATTTCATAATGAATGTACCGATACTGAAATATCTTCACACATTTTTCTAAAGGTATTTTTTCAGAATCAAAAAACTAGGCTTCCGCGATTTCTCGAAAACGGCCCCACTAAAAAATATTTGGAATGCATTTTTGGACTCAGCAAAGGGATTTAAATAAGAAATGACTGTCAAATGGTTGGAATCGGAATTGCTGTAAGCTAGTGTAGTCGAACGGAACATGTATCATGCATGTGATACCCATGAAAAATGGCGTTTGCTTAAAGAATTAATAATGCTGCATTTCAGTAAGCAGCTTCTCAATAGAGAAGAGGTAATCAGCATACTACATAGATGACAACTTTTGGAAGATCCTTGAGAAGGTCAACGGATATTCTGGAGACACTCACTGACATGTGAGTCAGCATGGGTAGGAGTCTGGGAATTACACTGAGGAACGATCAGTGCAATGTGAGACAAACTGCTCATGGCCAACAGACGGATTAAGATGTCCATGTCGGTTACAGAAAAGTTCATATTGAACACATTATTTCATTTAATTTTAAAAGCATTCAGATTTTAAAACTGTTCTATTCAAGGCTGCAAACCGGTCCTGAACCGAACCCTTCGAACCGGTTCGGTTCGTTTTTGGGTCCGACGAACCGGACCATGAACCGAACCCCCAAAATTTTTTGACTCTTCGAACCTGAACCCGAACCGGACCACTATTTCAAAAAAATTAGGTTCGGTTCACAAAATTAAATGCTTTTTTCAAGACGTGAACATGAAAATATTGGAAATTTATAGATATTATAGTAAAACTATTGTGCTTTGCACTAAGCTTGTATGGCTTTTATATAAATTGTTTTGAACATACGGTTAAATTCGATTAATGCGAGCCATTTGATCTAGTAACCGAGCATACATACATGTTTAACTTCACATATGTATGTACATACATATGTTTCAATTCCATTTGCAACGATGTTCTCGTATATACACACATCATATTTTCGGACTTTAAGTCTTGGTTTTTGTTTTATTCCCACATTTTTATGTCAAAATACAAACACACTTACACTCCACATATTTCATACATATTTGGCAACCGTGTTGCCCATTAAAACACTAAACTGATTTACGCGCCCACGCGGACAACATGCGTAAGCGTCCTTCGTTTATACGTATGTATGAGTGCATGATTTTGGCGCAAAAACCGCGGTTTTCGCTACAACCACATATGTAAGTACATACAAAATAGATGCAAAACGCTTTAACTTGCAGTGCATAAATTCCCAAAGTTAATACAGTATGTACAATGTACATTGTACAATATATGCACATTTTGTAGTCTGCAACGGGGACATTTTTTCTGTTTTCTTTGAGTGTCTCGTCCGGTACGGGCACATTCCTATGCATTGCTTTGACAACGCAGCAGCGACGAGTCGCACTGACGCGTCGCCATGATCCTGATGCAACTAGAAAGGTGAGGTCCCCTCTAAGCGCAGTCTCAGATTCTTTCTAAAAATATTAGTGTGCAGTTGACATTTGAATCGGAAGGTAGTGTCCGCGCTCGTCAATTTTTTTTTTTTTTGGTTTTGCATTTGGGGGTGGTTTTTTTGTGCAAACAGATCTTGTCGCTGTCTTGTTGTTGTTGCATCGAAAAAGTGAATACATACTAAATTTGCATTGAGTTGGCTTGTCAAATTGTTGCATTTATTGATGCTGCGATGGAAAACAAAATGAAGACATTCTTTAATATGCTCTTTAAATTGTTGTTTTTTTTGTTACTCAGTTGAATAAGAAAATGTACATACTTCGCTATTGAATTTTGGGGTGAATTTAATTACATAATTTGAAATTTTTTGTAATATATTTAATTTGTTTTAATTAATATGTACCAATAAAATGTGTTCATGCATATAAATGCTGTCATTGCTTTGTTAGATTTTTTGTTCTACACGCACACAAACTAAATTTGTGTGTATGTGATTGTTTCGTTCTCGCGCTCACTCTCCCGCTCTCTCTCACTCTCTGAGCAAAAAGCGCTTACTTCTAAAAAGTTCGCTGAGCGTCTCACCTTTCTAGTTGCATCTAGGGCCAGATGAAATAATAAGAAGAAAAGAGACAAAAGATGTGAAAACAACACATTATAGGTTTGCAAGCTGAAGCAGAGAGCGAGCAGACAGTTGACCAGATCTAATATTAGCTGATAGAGAGAACGCTCTCTGACTTTGCCTTACTTTGCCTTTTCAATCATTGTTGTGCGTTGTTCGAATTCGTCTTATTTGTGATTAGCCGACAGACACGCCATTTAAAGCTCAATTGTTTATAATGTTATTTTTTATTATAAGAGATATTTTTTAGTTTGTCTCAACGGTTAGAGACTTCGACCAAACTTCGCAAATCAGCTTAAAAACATTACATATTACCCACGACCGTGTTTGAGAGCAGTAATATTGAGAACAAAACAGTTTTTCTTACTAAAAAGCATTTTCCGAACGAACATTTGTATGGCAGCTACAAGAAGTAGTCATCCGATCCGGTCGGTTCCGACATATTAGCAGCGTGCAGTAAAAAGAAGACTCTGTGCAAAGTTTCAGCTCGATAGCTCCAAAACTGGAGGGACTAGTTCGCGTAGAAACAGACAGACGGACAGACGGACAGACGGACGGACGGACAGACGGACGGCCAAAGGCTAATCGACTCAGCTCGTCATGCTGATCAAGAATATATATACTTTATGTGGTCGGAGATGATTCCTTCTACGTTGCAAACTTCTGGGCAAAATTATAATACACTTTTCAAGTGTATAAAAAAGGACGACAAAAGTGTGTGTAATGAATGCGGATTTGGAATGACGGGACGTCACGGGACCAACCTGCTCCGGCACATTCAGCGGCATCATAAAAAATAGCCGAAGAAATTGAAAATAAAAAAAAATGCGCCAGAAGAAAATTGATCAAAGGCCAACAAAGAATAATTTCTTACAGATAGAACAAGCATTCATAAAACTAAAATTGAGTGAAGACCAGCTACGGGACGCGTGTATAGAAATGGTCACAAAAAATGGGCGGCCCCTAGAAATTTTTGAAGACTCTGGCTTCAAGAAAAATCTTGAGCCGATATGTAATGCGTTTGAAAAGCCAATTTCCATAAATCGCCAAAATTCGAAGCCTTGTGAAACAAGGCTTCAACCATCCGCAATGAAATTAGTGGAATTCTAAATCGGTGAGTACAAACATATGTTAGCAGATTGGGTATATTTGTGTGTGTATGTATCAATTTGTATTGGAGATACAATGTCTTTGCATATATCTATATGTGTATACATTTCCTTTTAAATTGTATAATTTAAATTATGCAAGAAATGCATACATATCTATGTACAAAGTTGGTTTCACATAAATATTAATATATGTATTTGCAGAAATATATAATTAAATTAAAAATATCTGAAATAATTTCAGCTTGATATCAGGTAAAGTAGACTGCGTAATAGTCCGCCATAATATGCATTAACTGTCAGATTCAAAGATGAAGAAATTCGTATATACGCTGTCTATGAAAGAGGTCCACGTCCAGCATAAGAGTCTTAATCTGAGTGCTATCATTCAAGAAGTTCTCCAATCCTACGACATTTCTCTAGGCCAGATTTATACTATCACAGTGGATAATGGATCAAATATGGTTCGAGCAGGCTAACTTTTAAATGACAACTGCATAGCGGAAAAGGAATGCGACTATAACGAATGCAATATTGATGAAGACTGCTCATGTGAATCAAACCATTTCTTGATTTGGTTGATGACGAAGTTAACTTAATAAATGCTAAAGCGCCAAAAGAATTTCTTAATGAGAGTTTTCAACTTTAAATGACTCAACGTCTGATTGCGAAGAAGAGAAATTTATGAAACAAATAGAAAGCAATAATCAAATATCATATAAAAAGTCTGTAAATGAAGTTATAAGATTCATTCGAAAATTGTCCAAGAGAACAATACATCGACAAATGTCTTAAAATTTTGGAAAGCTCAAAAAAATGAGGACTTAAGAAATATTGCTTTGACTCTACTTGCTGTTCCAGCTACTGAGGTATATTACGAGCTTTTAAATAAATTTTTTTTTTATTATATTAACTTTTTTTATAAAATAATTTTTTTTTTTTTTTAATATAAATAATTTTTATTTATTAATCATTTAATTTTAAATTTAAAACAATTTAATTTTTTATTTTTTATATTATTAATATATTTATTTTATTTTTAACTAGAGAGCTGCACGAGTAAGTAAAAAAGTAACATGTTATTACTCGCCGAGTATGATTACAAATGAGTATGATTACTAGAGAGCTGAACGAGTAAGTAAAAAATTAACATGTTACTACTCGCCGAGTACGATTACAAATGAGTATGATTACTTTTAATAAAATTAGGCAAAGTGACATCGTAGCATCGTCTGATTTATTCTTCAATGTTTTATTCGGTTATATAGGCTTTGCTTTCTGAGTTTTGTTTTTCTCGTTCGTTTTAAACAATCAGTTTCTTTAAAAACCATTTTATTGTTCAAGGCGTACGGTGCGTGTCGTGTTTGCGTGTCTTGAGAAATTTTCTAAATTATCATAATCAATGACCGCAATGGATATAGTGAATAAAATAAAATCAGGTGGGTAGTAGACAAAATTGAAGTATTTTAATAAATATGCGCATTTTATGCATCCCAGCATCCAGCGCGTCCAGCGAAAGATGTTTCACTTCGGCAAACCGAGTATTGGAAGACGGCAGGACCAAAGACCAATATAATCTCTAAGATGCCGAACGGCCATATATTGGTTTTGCACTATGCAGCTATTTTTTGGTGGCGACGAAAATCGCGCTCTCTCCGATCACACAAAGTTGAGAGCGTAAAAGTCTAAAAATAGAATGCACTTGCTTGAGTAATGCTTGAGAATACGTCAGCACACTTAATTTCAAGAGTACCAAAAGCCAGTTGAAAAGCCAGCCCCGAAAAATTGTGTGCAAAAAAATCGTATGGCGTTACTTATCTTCATATTCTAATGTCTTTGGCAGGACCAACTTAAAAGGCGAAAATGTGGATGCCATATTATTCCTACATTCTCATGAAAACGACTCTACTTAAAAGGCACTGCAAAACATTATACAGATTACACGACTCACTTGTTAATATTAATTATTATTATACAAAAACAGTATACTGAGTATTACAAACATCACCCAAATCTTCCTGATTCTTTTTGTACTATATAAATTATATTTAATTTATTTAATAAAAATTATATCTTTATTGTCATAATCGTGGTAATGTAGTTTTGTGTGATTATTTGTGGCCTTGAAAATCAGTTTCTTAAGAATTTAGCGGTTTTATTACGATGGAGATCCCCCATCTGCAAATTGCGTTTATGCATTGATCCTGGCTTGATTTTCCACTTGACTGGGAGTAAATTTAATTTGGCTTTCTTACCATTTAAATCCTCTATGGTATTTTTCCGCGATTTAATGATTTGTCAGTCACGGAAAGTGGTTTGAAACATTCATTATGATCTTGGCTATGTTCTTTAGCATTGATCATCCATGGTGTTTATCGCGGTTCAGTATTGTCATAATCATGTTGTTTGTGTGATCGTATTTAACGGTTTTATTACCATGGAGATCCCTAAGCTGCACATAATGAATAAATATATCATTTTAAAAAACACAAATTCGCGATTCTTTTTTGAACAAACCTCCCTGTAATAAAAATACTTGCCTCACTAGATTAAAAATTTGTAAGACGATGTTACGAGTATTATTCGGAAAAATACCATGAGAGTAGTAATGAAAAATACTCGTAAATCATACAAACGATTACTTGATTACCCTCCCCCATGGTGTTGCCAAAAAATGAGTACTTTTACTTATCATACATAATCACTCGTCACTCTCTATTCGCCAATGGTAGTTTTCATAGAAATAAACAAATAATTTTAAAATAAATTTATGTTGGGTAAATAAAACAAAAATAAAATTTATTTACTTTACTTTTAGGTTGAAATTTTTTAATTCATTATTAAAGAAAAATGAAATAAATGAGAATATATTTAAATAATTTAAAAACTGCTGTTCTTTTTATAATTTTAAGTTTTAAAAATTTCATCTGTTCTTTAAAACCTGTATATATATATTGAATATAATGTAATAAAATAATTATAAATTTTTTGGTAAGTTAAATTTTTTTTTTATTTTTTATTTTTTTAAAAATAATTATATTTTTTAAATATTTTAAATTTTTAAATAACCGCCGATATTTTATGTGTTACTCAAACTAAAAGTTGATACAAATATGAAGTGGTTACTACTCTATCCCTTTGCTTATTTCCTTTTCTTTTTTATATTTTTATTATTTTTATATTTTTAGCAGACTAAATCACAGTTGACACTTTGCAGGCCTGTAACATACGTTTATGAAAGAAAGCATAAAATATGATACAGTATACATAAAATTAAAATAACATTTTTCCCACAGACTGGCGTTTTTTCAACGGACGTTGTCGTCAAGATTCTAGCAGAAGCGACGCAGATAGGAAGAGTAATAATACTTGTTTATGTACAATCCTACCTCTTGACAATTAAAAAACAGCTTAAACAACAATGCAAAATATTCGGGTATTATTATATTATTTTCCCTAGGGTGGTTGGGGGCGGTGGGGTTCATTGACTGCTCCAAATAGAAGTAGATATAAAAAATGTGTACCTTAGTCAAAAGTTCTGACAGTTTTAGTGTGCCTTCCTCTGAATCATGAAGTTGCTTTTGATATGAGTCCCAGTGCCCTGCTGGTTGTTTTTAACCTTGGTCACCGTTGTGCAAATCAATGCATCGAACGCACTGACTATCTATGCGGCAGAACCATACAGAAATGGACATGTGCCATACTGTGTACATTTAGGAATCCGTGTTTTGGAGATCTGCCCAAAAGGTATTTTTATATATTTTAATTTAAATATATTTTTTTATTTGGATTTTTTATGGGTTGTTTTATGGTTTGTTGGTTTGGTTAAAATATATTATTTTTTTTTTTGTAAATTTATTATTTATTTTAATTAATGAGTTGTCTATAATTGTAAGTATATTTTATAATATTTTATATTTTAAATATATTTTTTTTTTATTTGGATTTTTATGTATGTAAATATAATATTTTTGAATTTTTATTTTCAGTGCCACAAAATGCAATACGTATTATTATTGTGCGGGAAGATTTTTGTGATATATTTTTTTTTAAAACGGAATTTTTCGGGGACCAAGAAGGTAAAAGTTAATTAGGGGTAAGACAAAAGGTAAAAGTGAAAATTAATTGATTTTACTCAAAAGTTGCCAAAAAGTGTCACGATGTATGTCCCTTGGTTTATCGTGTGGTATGCGCCCTAGATATTCTAGATGGATGCTTTCGTACATTCGCCAGCAGGCCTGGGATGAGAAGGTATAACTATTAGTATTGGCAAGGGGTAAGACTATGATATCTGATAGGAGACGCACAAGAGAAGCTGAGTATTGTGAAGTAGCCAATCGAAGATCTCTCTTAATGACTCCACCCAATAAATAAAAAACATAGAAATTCAAAGAAAGGTGATTAAATAAATGCACTCAAACAAAATCAATCCATATGGGATCAAATCACTTTCCAGAGCGATTGATAAAAACGTAATACCCCCGAATCTTTTTTCGACGAGAAAAAGGAGGATTGAGTTGATCCGCCTTTTTGATCCCAAGAAAGATTACAAATATCCCGGGGTAATCCTTTAAGGGATTGAATTTTACTGAAATTTTAGAAAAAAACGAGAAAGGCAAAGCTAACTTCGTCTGTACCGAAGTTTTGATACACTTGAAATAGCTTGTCTCAACGGTTAGCGACTTCGACCAAACTTCGCAGATCAGCTTAAAAACATTACATATTACCCATGACCGTGTTTGAGAGCAGTAATATTGAGAACAAAACAGTTTTTCTCACTAAAATCCATTTTCCGAACGAACATTTGTATGGCAGCTACAAGAAGTAGTCATCCGATCCGGTCGGTTCCGACATATTAGCAGCGTGCAGTAAAAGAAGACTCTGTGCAAAGTTTCAGCTCGATAGCTCCAAAACTGAGGGACTAGTTCGCGTAGAAACAGACAGACGGACAGACGGACGGACGGACAGGACGGACGGACAAAGCTTAATCGACTCAGCTCGTCATGCTGATCAAGAATATATATACTTTATGTGGTCGGAGATGATTCCTTCTATGCGTTGCAAACTTCTGGGCAAAATTATAATACACTTTTCAAGTGTATAAAAATTATTTAATCCCAAAGCTGTATCATTTTTGGCATGTTTGACTTTTTAATTTGAGGAATGACAACTCTTCTTCCTTTCCTCCGCCAGGCCATATGCCATAGGACATCCTTATCAACTTCCAACTTGGTTTATTTAAGACTTCTGAAAAAAAACAAATAAATATACAAATTGTTGTGCTCAACTGGGATTCGAACCCACAACCACGCGCGCACTGAACATGAATGGAATGGCATTTCATCGCACACCACCAACCCCATCTGTTGTTGCTGCATGTCTAAAAGGCTACTTATATTTCTTTGCTCTCGCTCTCCAATTTATGGACATGTGATCTCGAAAGGGATTGAAGTAAGCACATTTGGAATGATTCAAGTTCGAAAGGCATGGGTCAATCCTTATAGGATTGAATTGTGTAGAATATCCTGGAAGTCGAGATTGAATTTTCAAGCTCATGCCGGGCTTACTCCAAGATTTAAAAGATTGAAAATATCTCGACTGAATATATTTTTATTTGGAATGAACCCACAATGGCAAAAAAACAACCCGCAGAACAAATAAAAACAATAACAAATTTACTTACGTAACTTTTCAAGTTCGGAAATTGGTTTAAAAATTTTTGGGGTTCTGACAACTGGTCCGGTAGGGCGGCTGCCGAAGCGTTGGGATGCCGTCCTTTTTCCAAAGGTTTTGCAAACCTTTGAACGTCCACAGTGGGCGAAATGACAAATTTAAATAAATATCTTCCAAAGGAAATGAGATAACCGCAATCTGTTTTTTTTTCTCTTTAGGGCAGGAATAAAAGCAATAAAAAAATATTAAAAATCTTTTTAATTTAAATTTTGTTACTTTCAAAATTTAAAAAGCAAAATTTTTTTCAAAATTTCAAAAGACTGCACAATTTTTCTAAGGATGGAATAAAAAGAAATAAAAAAAATATAAAGAGTCTTAAATAATTTTTATACTCTGTACCGAAGGTAAATAGAGTATAATAAGTTTGTGCAAAAGTATGTAACAGGGAGAAGGAATCACTTTCGACCCTATAAAGTATATATACACAGAAAAAAAAATGCCGGGAAGATTTTAAGCATATATAGGAATGATTTGATCCCGAGCGTACTCATTGTTTATTTTGACGTTATTGACGAAAACAATCGATTTAAAAATTGTATAAAATATAGACAATGTTAAAAACACCTTAAATAAAAATAAGAAAACATAAAAAACAAAAAAATTATTAAAAAAATATATAACACTACGCTCCTACTGGGACTTGATCCTCGGCCTCCACGCTTGTAAGCGAATGTGTAGTCCACTCTACCACGGCTGTTGTTGCTCTCAGAGCGGAAAAATGCCAATAGAATTCCATGAGTACATTCTTAAATACGTTTTCGCCACCACGTCTTGCTTAGGTCTGGTAGTCGAGTTGTCTAACGTGACGTCGTCCGTGTGTTGTTTAGTCTTCGGAGGTCCAAGGCTCAAGTCCCAGTATGGTGAGTAAGAAAAAAGTTTTTTAATGTTATCTTAAAATTAATTACAGTTTATATTCAAGTGGCTGGTGTGTGTGTGTGGTCGGGGGTCGGTCGGTGTTTCTCCATCCCTCCCCCCCTCCTCCTCCTCCATAAAAACAATTTTTTTAAAAGTCTTTAAAAATTAATCCCGAACGGATTGATTTCTGCCTTTCCGGGATCAACCCATTTTTTTAGTACCCTTTCGGCATGAATTGTCCCGGAATCCGAGAATTTGCCGAAGAAATGATAAAGATCGGATGAGCGGTTCTCAAGTTATGAGCAAATAAGTGAATCACCCCCCCCCCCCCATACTACCAACACTCAATCTTGGATAGAGTGAGAGAGAGAGAGAGAGAGAGAGGGGAGAGAAAGAAACTCAGAGATGAGCGCAGCAGCAGCTCTGCATTTATCTCTTACTCGAGGTTAGAGTATAAATATAGTCGGGCTTGACCGACTTTCTTACTTGTTTTTTTTGTTTTTAAGATGAATTTTAATATTATTTTTTTTTATTTTATTTTTTCGGTGGGTAAATGTATCATGTAAATCAGAAGGTTATTGAATTTCCAATAATCGCGTTAAACATTGTTTTTTTAATCGGTTGAGTAGTTTGAATGCAAAGAGCAAAAATTAAAAAAAAACAAGTGAGAAAGTCGGTCAAGCCCGACTATAATATACTCTGTACCTCTCTCTCTCTCTCTCTTTCTCCCCTCTCTCTCTCTCTCTCTCTAAGATTGTGCGGCGTTGGTTGTGAAAGGGTGGGTGGTGGGGGTGGCCGGGAGTGATTCAGATTCACTTATTTGCTCATAACTTGAGAACCGCTCGTCCGATCTTTATCATTTCTTTGGCAAATCGATACATATTCCCTAATGACTAACTATCTCTAGAAGGTACAAATCATCTATCTACAAAACTGTGGGAGATATGACGTTTTTTCAAAATTGTGGGGGCGTGGCAAAAATTGAAAATAAACTTGATCTGCCTGCAAGTATAAGAAGCATTTGTCCCATACATGTCAAACCTCTATCTCTTACCATCTCTGAGATCTGTTTGTTCATACGGACGGACAGACAGACGGACGGACAGACGGACGCGACACTTTGATCGAAATATGGCTTATAGGTCGATTCCTCACCTGTTAGATGCTGATCAAGAATATATACTTGGTACTGTATAAAATTTTTGGGTCGGAAATATTCTCTTTAAACTCCCTGTTAACATATTTAAAAAATTAGAAAACAATTATTTATATTTTTTTTCTATTATGCACAAGAAAATAAGATATTGGCAAAGAAAATCTATGGATGAACACCGAATCCACCTTCGATGATCGCAATACATCACAGCAAGGAGAATAACGGTGTTTAAAGCAAGCCCATTGGTAAAATCTCGCAAGTTTTAACAGATTTCGATGCAGTCCAGCTCTCTTCAGGTTTTGTTTACTTGAAACTGTATCTAAAAATAGTTTGCCAAAGCCAAAAACTTCTTTAAAGTAATATCTTCTTGGAGACAAACTAAAAACAGCTTTTTTCTTGATGCTGACATTCGCCTAAAAATTAAATACCATGTAAAGTTGGTGGTGGCCAGTATTCATATTGGACATTTCACAAACACAAGACAACATAGAAATTTAAAAAAAATATTCTAGCGTGAATCCCCACGAATCTCGGAAGTTCTGGTTCACGAAAGTCTTATTTTGGCTGTTTTCAAGTCATTACTGGTGTACTAAACTTTAAATACATTTTTTTTATACAACGTTAAAGCACAGGTCACAAACAACAATTTTTTTAGTTTATACATACATACCCCTAGCTAGAAATAAAAACAAATTTCTTCCCAAAACCCGGGAAAGCCTAATGATGCACCAGCAGAAATATATGTTGTGTTTGATTGCTCACAGATGATTAATTAGAGCATGTCATCGAAATAGGACCCCGATGAGTTCCCTCACGCGACAGCTGCAGCCACCTATCGATATTCATCGCACGTCTTCGAGATGAAGTTTGTTTCATCGCTGACGACGAGTCTCTCCGCGAATTCTGCCAGCGTCGCTTCGATCATATTCAGTTTATTGTATTTAGCAAGTAATATTATTATTTAATAAAGTTAGTTATAACGATAACTAAACCTCAAGTTATAGAGTCGCCATCTGTGTACCAACATTGGCACCAACAAGGGCTTAGAGTTGTCAGGCTATATAGCACGTCTTAGTAGATCATTGATGTGTAATAAACATTCTATTCCGCTAAGAAACTATTTTATTTAAGAAGGTCTACAATTTTCCAGAAATATTGAATAGAGTTCATGCTATGATCAGCCGTTAAACCTTAAGTTATATTTCCTAATTTGATCGAATATGAAATGAGCTAAAGTTTATCAGCGACCTGAGTTGGTTGTAGGAAAAGCACCATCGATTATTTCCGATTTTCTTACCATAATTATTTATCACTTTTTATACCCTGTACCCATTGAAAATGGGTAAAAAGGGATCATGAAGTTGTGCAAATGTATGTAACATGAAGAAGAAACATTTCCGACCCTATAAAGTATATATATTCTTGATCAGCATCAACAGCCGAGTCGATTTAGCCTTGTCCGTCTGTCCGTCCGTCCGTCTGTCCGTCCGTCCGTCCGTCTGTATGAACACCTAGATCTCAGAGATGGTAAGAGATAGAGGTTTGACATGTATGGGACAAATGCTTCTTTTATCTGCACGCAGATCAAGTTTATTTTCAATTTTCGCCACGCCCCCTCCCGCCCCCGCAATTTGGAAAAAAGTTATATCTCCTACTGTTTTAAAGATAGAGGATTCGTACCTTCTAGAGATAGTTAGTAATTAGCAAAATTCAGCCTTCGAAGTGCCTAAAGTAGATCTCCTCATGATGAAGGTGAGATTGTCGGTGCTTTCGCCCTTCAAACATATTCTTACAGGCCTTATCTTTAATTACAACTAATCGCTGTAACTTTATTGTCTCACAAATAAACCCTCAGCCTAAAAGTATGCTTTACCATTTTTTAGGATTGAGCCCGCCCGCTCTTTCAACAGTTCGACAGTTATTCGATAAATAAAGCGTATTATCGACACAAAATATCTTATTCTACACATTATCTACATGGTAGAAAAACTGGATAGTTATATTCCGCCGTGTTCTACAAACCTCTAACAAAAGAGATTAACTCTCTCCTAAAAGTAAAAATGGCCACAGATTCTCTAATATTTTTCAAAGCATAGCTTTAGGCTGTATGTGCAAAGTCAGCCGCAAAGTATGCTATTGCAAGACTATTAAGTATCGTAAGACTTGCAGGAGTTGCAAAACTATCAAGTATTGTAAATTGGAAATTGGAGTTCCGTCTAAATAGAAATGTGCAGTAATGTACGATTTCGCATAAATATATTTAGAAAATATTATTTTCATATGGACTTGGTTAGGTAAGGTCAGTAAGCTAAAAAAAAATGCGAGGGAAAAACTAGCGTGTGAGAGCTTAAAGCTTT